>JANRGW010038776.1:0-11650 GCA_024733675.1 Psilopsiagon aymara | reverse complement strand
GGCTTGGAGCAACTGCTCTATGGAAGGTGTCCCTGCCTGTGGCAGGGGTTGGAGCTGGAGGAGCTTTAAGGTCCCTTTCAGCACAAACCAGGCTGGGATTCTATAAGGTACCATGTTCTTGCCATGGGGGGGCTCCCAGCCTGGCAGTCTCTGGTAGCACATCACCACAACCGACAAAATTAATTTGGATATGAAATGTTGGAATAGTTGAGCTCAGCTTTATGTGTCTTTAATTATTATACACCCAGAGCTCGTGCAGAAAGCTGAGGAAGAACAGGATGTTCCCCAAATATTTAAAGTCCCTTCAGAGAAACCCTCATGCAACGCAAATCTTTAACTCAGCTTCAGTACTAGATAGCAGAGCAGGGAGCAGGGGCTGTTGTACAGGAATGCATTAAGAGTATTTTTACTGATACGCCCTGCTAAAAGGCCAAACATTTTGTCTTCAGGTTGGCATCTTACTTTCAGTTCTAACCCTGGTGAGGTGATTTCATCTCCTGGCTGCTGCACATCTCCCGACATCCCTACCTTGGTGAAGCTCACCTGCCTCAAGAAGATGTTCCATTAAGTGGTTATAAAATGTTTCAGGGATGCTGCACATTCCTGCTGCTGCCTGCTCAGTCCATAACTGCAGTTTTAACCATTCCTGCAATGTTCCCAGATTTGCAGCTCAAAACCTGATGCGTGTCACCCAGTTCTCGATGCAAATAAAATGTCCTTTTTGGAGGCACGGAGAATATCTTGTTGGCATTTTCAACACGGGTGCTGAGAAGGTTCCGGTGAGCAGCACTGACTCCCAGGTGCCCTTTATTTCCCCTGCAGAAATGTAACCAAGGGTGATCTGAAGAAAGGCTCCACAGCAACAACTCACTTTCTTTGCAGGCTCTGTGTTTTTACCCATTTATCTCGTCTTGAAATCCCCTTTCTACAGGGCACGTGGTGGCTTTGGGGACCTACACATGGCAGCTACAGGGAAGCTCCATCGTGAGAAAGCCCATTTGAAGCCAAACCAAGGTGATGCCTTTGCGAGGCTCATATTAGTTTTCAGCAGCAGTCCCTCAGGGCATGATGGAAGAGGCTCTGCAGTGCAGGGGATGGGGCCTGGTGTGCCACCAGCCGAGGCACTGAGGCTGTGCTGGGACAGCATCTGCCACGTGTTTGCACACTGAGACCTTCACAACCTCCCGGGGACCAGGTTAGATATGCACAAGACAATGGAGCCTCACGGGTCCCAGCATGGTCACTTCCCAGAGGGAATCCTCCTGGCTGCAACAGGGGCCGTGGGGAAGGCATCTGGAACCAGAGGGAGGAATGGTCTCCTCCCAAGGACAATCGGCCACATCCTTTTTGTTGCTAGGAAGCTGGGCTCGCTTTCCATTGACAAATAATGTTTAAAGTCTGTTCTGCTTCATTTGCGATGTGCAGCCTACATTAGATGAAAGGGAAGGAGGAGGAAAATAGTTATGCAGAAATGACATGGGATCTCTCCCTTTTCAAGAGATACAGCATTAAATGGAACGGACAAAGTCAGCCTCTGCTACAAGCAAAACTGGAGTAAGCACGCACATGGCCTTCCATCTGTGAGCTGTCTGTATTCCAGTGCCTAAAGGGGCCGACAAGGGCCTGTAGGGATGGGACAAGTGGGAACAGCTTTAACCTGACCGAACATGAAGGAAAGCAAGAAATGAATAATTTCCACTTATGTTGTTAAGATGGGCTTCTGAGGAGCACTCTTGCTTTTGTCTTTATGTATTCCATATTGGGTGCTTTTCTTAGAAAACCTCAGCTGAAATCCTCTCCCAAAATGAAAGAAACTGATGGAAAGAGAAGCAGAGAGCAGGGACTGGGATGTGTCCAACACAGCAGAAATAGCACCAACCAGAAACCAGTTCTTAAAAGAGGTTTGATTTTCTCATTCCTTTTAATGCAAAAGTAAATCTCATTATTGCAGCCTGAAAAATAGTGGTTTTGGTTTGGATCTGAGGACTGTAATATGTTTTTAATTGCTTCCATTCCTTTTGTTGCTGCTTCCATGAGCCTGATGACATGTTGACCACTGGTGCTGTATGGCCAGGCCGTGGGCACAGCCTGAACTGGGAATGCAGCTCTTTGAACTGGTGCAGTATTCCCTGCCTGCAGGTGAGCTCATGGGGCTGAGCCCCACGCACCAGTGCAGGGCCCCGGTAAGGGAACTGAAACCATGGCCCTTGGCAGCACCCATTACTTGGGAGGGTGCTTGGGAAAATGCCTCTGCAGGGAACTGGCTGTGAGGACGCTGTGCCCGCCCGTGTTCTTCTGCCACCCAAAGTGTGGAAACAACAAAACCAAACCTCAGTCCTCGCAGCACTGCTACCCCCACTGCACCAACACAGACTCGGAGGGAACAACTCTGTTCAGAAACTCAGACCATCCATGCATTGGTTTGGATCCACTGCAGATTTTGTTAATGGTCTCCAAATAATCATGAACACAGATCTCTTGAATCCTGTTCATTGCTTCATGAAGCAGCCTGAAGTCACTGGTGATGCCCCATGGCCCACTACACACAATGAGGCTGCTCAAAGCTGGTTCCTCCATCGTCTGGCACTGCAGGCACATGCAGAGCACACACAGCTTTTTAGTGCACACCACGAGGCAGTGCCATTGATAAACTTAATCTCCTGTTAATCTGTGAGTACTGCAGAGTCCCCTTTGTCCCTGCAGCTTCCCACCCTTGGCACAACATGGTGAATTTTCAAGCTGGATGGCCATTGTCTGGGTTTGAGTTTCTTTTTTCTTCAAGAAGAGATCTAATGCTGGAAGTGCCTGCATCCGCTCCATCTGGAAGAGCCTCTGTCAGTTCTCAGACACTCAGACCCAGAACATTCAAAGTCGTTCCTTCAAACATTTGGGGTCCTTAAACCCAAATGATTTTGGTGGTTTATAGAAGTAGTTTCCCACTGGTGCTTTGGGCCCATGATGGAAAATGCTCCCATGTGCTGGAGGGCTGTGCTGCAGGATGCCACATTGCTCCTTGGTCTGCCACTGCCTCAGCAGTAAGAAGGAAGCTGCTGCTGTTCCAAACACCAGGAACTGAACCAGAACAAGCACTGAAACTGAAGCAGCTGCTCAGGGGACACGGGCTCAAATGCAGTTATGCCAGGAATGCCTATGGAGAGCAGGGAATTGCACCTCCCAGGACTGGAGAGAGGGAAACACCGCTTAAGGATGCAATGCAGTCAGCCACTCACAATCTGCAGATGAGCAAAAGCCATTTCTACAGCACAAGTGCACGTAAGAAGAAATGTCCCACCTTGCAAGGAAAGGGGAAGATGGTTTGTTTTGAGGACCATATATAGATGTTTTTAAGAATCTTAATTGCAAAGGTATCGTGATTCCAGTAAAAGATACAGAGTATTTTACATATACATGTAAAGGCTGTTATGTATTTCTAGGTACATAGCAGCCTTCCAGTATCTGAAGGGGGCCTACAAGGATACCGAACAGGGACTCTTCATCAGGGATTGTAGCAATAGGACAAGGGGGAATGGCTTTAAGCTGAAAGATGGGAGATTCAGAATAGATATTAGGAAGAAATTCTTCCCTGTGAGGGTGCTGAGCGCTGGCACAGGGTGCCCAGAGAAGCTGCGGCTGCCCCATCCCTGCAGTGTTCAAGGCTTGGAGCACCCTGCTCCAGTGGAAGGCGTCCCTGCCTGTGGCAGGGGTTGGAACTGGATGAGCTTTAAGCTCCACTCAACACAAACCAGTCTGGGATTTTATGATTTCCAGATATACCTTGCACAGGAATTATAAAGTGTACATTTAAAGTCAATATAAGTAAAGCCATTGAGCGTTCCCTGCTAACTATCATCTGAGCAGTAATTCTGAAAGGCAGCTTCTTTTCATAGGTAAAAAGCAGGATAATCTGTGCAAAGGCCACAAAGCACCACCTGAAGCGTTGTTCTCAAAGAATATAAAGAGCTCCCTGGTTTGCCATGTCTCAGAACTCACCTGCCACTGCTGACCCAGCAGCACGTGCTGAGCCTGGCAGGGCCGAGCGCGCCCCGCTCCGGGGCTCTGCCCACCCGCCAGCCCGGGCAGCCTGCTCACCGCTGCTGAGCTCATTAGTCGGGACTCTGCTGCTGCTCTGACTCAGTGATTACTGAAATCAATGGTCTTATGGGCACTGAGCCTGTGATTTACTTCACTAGGCAGATCTACACAACAATGATGGTGTTCTCTGTGTTGCAGGCTGGTGTTTCCTTTGTACACATTGTGGGTCATTCACAGAAGGGAAGCCTGTGCAGCAGACCTACAGCCAGACCTGCCTTGTGTTCTCTTTGGAAGATGACTGGTTTGAAGCCTGGGGTTTACAAACCCCTTTTTCTGTAGCTGCAAAAGTAAAAGGTGTGCCATCACCTGGAGACACCATTGGGAAGCAGGTCAGAGCAGTACTCTCTCCACACTGGGATGCTGCAGCCCTGTGCAATCCCATGTGTCCATTTCAGCATTGGAATTTGGCAAAGTTTAGATACTTGATGAGATATGAGCAGTTATTGCGTGGCTCATTCTCACTGAACTGCTCTTTAAACTCTCTGAACTCTGTGTTCTTTAAAACTGATGTAAAAACATCACTCTCAGGTCTTCCTATTGGAAATAAGGGCTGCCCCTGAAATTAGGTTTATTGCATTTTTTTCCCACAGTTCTATTTCAGTGCAATGCATTATGAAAAACCAATTTAAAGGAAATTAAGTGTGAGGCACCAAATCAGCAAACAGGCTGTGTGCAGAGCTATGAGTGCTTCAGTGCCTGGTTTATGGATCCCGAGGCCAGTCACTCGGAATGGTTTGCATCGTTATCAATGTGAATCAGCAAGGTTCTGCTGCAAGCAAGTGTGGCCGGCGCAGCTGAGCAGCCTCCACTTGCTGATTGGGACGTGGGGTTTCTTAGTAACCCAGCTCTTCATTAGCAAGTTACCAGCTCCTTAAAACTGCAGTGCTGTAGAGAAATCTAAAGCCACGGACGGGTCCTGCCATTTTTACCGCCTGGCTCTGGAAGTACAGCTCTGCCAGTGCACCTCGGGGACAGCATCTAATTCTGGTAGCTACCACATCTCCCTTCCTGTGCTCCTCTTCCCTCATCCTGCCTGCCTCCTCATGAAAAGCACACAGATTTCCCTCTAATGAGGCCACAAAGCGCACTGAGCAGCATCAGCCCCTCAGCCACACTCATACCTGCAGCACTTCCCTTCTGCTTCCTTTCATCCCTGCAGAAAAGGAGTCTCACGCCTGTGCAATGAACAAAAGCCTTAGGTGGAGTCCCTAAGTGATCACAGCGTGCTAATGGGCTGGGAGCTGGCACATTCCAGACAGCAGACATCCTAGTGTTTCTCTTAATGAACAATCCCTCTCCATTTCTGACTGGCTGGCTTAACAACAGCTTTTCTATGCAGCATTCATGTTTAAATGTGACATGCATTTCATGTTTAAATAACCTCTGATTATCCAGGCTGCAAGTAATAAATTTGTATCTTTACCTTCCCCTTTTAAAAGCACTTAAACCATCAAATATGCTTCTTTTTCTTATTTGTTCTATTGTGAGATGTTCAGTTAGAGTTGTGTCAATAAACAGTTGGGTGTGGCGCTTCTGCTTAAACTCTCATTAAACGACGCTGCTTAATAAATCACTCTCAGCCTGCTGTAACAGAACTGTAATGTGTGAACTGAACTCAGAGGAAAGATGTAAATGGTTAATTTAAAATAAGTAAACGTTGTTCGTGCCACTCAGAATGCTCCGCTTGTACAGCTCGGATGAGAAATGTAACGTGAGCACAAGTGGCACTCCTGTTCCAGCACAAGTGACACACTCCAGCTGCATGCCTGGCCGCCTTGTGTCCTGTCCTGTATTGGTACCTGTTGCTGGTGAAGCTGCACCATTCTCTGTAGAGCATCCCTCACTTGCCCGGGAGCTGAGCCTCTGCACAGGCTGCAGACACATCCTCTAACAGACCTACACATGCCAAAGTTACTCATTCCCTTCTCATGTGAGCATAGTCCAATCTGCTATTCCAGCACTGGGAAGGAAGTTCCTTCCCCACATTTCAGCAGAATCTCGTGTCCCATGCACAGGCACTGCCAAAGCCGCCCCCCAGCTCCCGCTTGCCAAAGAGCCTCTGGTCGATGTCTGCCAAATGGGCTTCTCCCTGCGGCCCTGCCCCTCCTCACCAGTCCCCACAGTGACCTTTGCAGCACGGTGGATGCAGAAACCCCAGCTCTGGAGAGCCCCATCGCCTGCAGTGGAGATGAGGCACTCGGAGCACACCCACACTCTGCTGCACATGGCTCTGCTATTGTGTGATAACCATCTGCTCCTCGTGGTGCTACCTGAGACCACACGGCTCGAGGCTGGTCCCTGGCTCAGACAAGTGCTTCAAGAGCTGGAAACCAAGTCACTAAAAAGGTGAGCTCAGCTCGAACGCTGAGGTGTGTGCTTCTGAGGATCCTCCTTCCCAGCGCAGCTGCCCGTGTGGAGTCCTGCATGGGGCTGACCCGTCACCCCCCAGCCCTTCGCACACAGCAATATCTGAGCATCCAGGCGCATGCACCACGGGCTGCGGGACGCAAACGGAGGGGTAGTAAGTACAGATGGCTGGAAGCATACTTCTGGTAAGAACTACACATAAAAGCACTACAAGGAGAGCACTTGGCACCCTGTGTTATGTGCTACTCAGACCTCTGACTGCTACACCATGCAGTCTGCCTGTGTGCTCCATAAACTGCTAGATGCCAGAAGTGCTCAGCACAGAGCATCCCACTAACTTCAGTGGACACGAAGGGAAACCTGGGGAGTAGGTACAAGAACAAACTCTTGGAGGAGACAGCTGAGCTGCACATTTCAGACCCTGAGTGGCAGACGATGCTGCCCCTGGCAGGACACTCACTGCCAGCCCAAACTGTGCCATTCCTGCAGGGACACTGCCTCTGCTGTCAGACAACAGTGCTAACTCCTCTGCCTCACCATCAGTGCTTGCCACACCAGTGTGATGAAACCCGCATCTTCTGAGGGTCAGGACTGGAAACAAATCCATTAATAAAGCATTACAAATCCCAAGTAAAGCACCACTCACACCTAATTTGATAAACTACTTGAGTATTTTAGAAATTAGCGGGTCATATTTCTACATGTTACATTAGTAGATTTGCTTTCATTTAATGCCAGGTGAAGCCTACATGAAGCACTTCTACCTCATTTTAAAGGCATGATGCCAGTGAGCACCCATTTGGTTGCCAGGTATCAGGAGACCCCCCCCTAATGATCCAGTTTGTACTTAAGATGCAGCAGAGGGAGATTCCACCGCTCTGTGGACACATTCCATAACTTGGCAACTGCCTTCACCTTGGGGGAGCACGCGGGGTGTAGCTGCCTGGGGACACTCCTCCTCTGTGAAGCACTATGGAGCACACAGGGTGTAACTGGCTGTGAAGCACTGTGGAGCACAAGCTTTCTTCTTCCTCCAAGAGAAGTCTTCCCTGTCCAAAGAAGCCTCACTCGAGAGCTCAAATTCCAGTTGAGTCTTTCTGAGATGCAAACGTATATGAAATGAATAAAAATTGCAGAAAGAAGTCCTTCCTGAAGTGGGTTCCAAACTTAGGGACTAATGCTGTTAAATTTCCAGGTGACTTGAAAGCTTTGTGTACAAAATACCCAGCTGAAAGATACTGTGTCTTTGGTTCCTGTGGTTTTGCCTGCCCTGATATGGGACAACTACAGAATGTGAAGGCTGCAGGCCTGGATGGAGTGAGGACACCGACCGTGGTGGCACAAGGCAGATGGAAGGGTACCCATTGCTGATGGCAGTGGTGCCTTTCTCCTGCAGCACAATGGCAAGTGAGGATGAGACTTTCCCTGGTCAGTAAATACTGCCTGTGGCCCTCAGACCTCAATCCCTGCAGACCTTGGCATCCCATAACCCAGTCAGAGGGATGGAGTGCATCCCACTGTGCTGCAGTCAGAGGCAGCTGCCTGACTGGATGTGGTCATCTCCTGGCTTAACAGTCCGCTTCCCCAGCTGTTGTTTGCATGGGTGGCAACAGAAACATTGGCTCTTGAATTCCTGTTCCGCTAAGGAATGAAGTGAGCCCAACAGTGAGCTCAGAGGCTGCTCTGAATGAAGCTGCAACACCCAACCCCTGTGAGAACAGGCCCAAATGTGGCTGCAGAAGCTTAACAACAGGCAACTACTTCAGAAAAAGACTGATATGTGCTGTTATCACATTAATACCTCTGTCACTGGGATCACAGCCAGGTGTTCCGAGCACTTATTCTAACTGTGCAGCTGTAGAGCTGCTCCAAGACCTCCTTTAAAAGTGCCCATAGTACCTGTCCGCTAAAGGATGAAGGAAAAGAAACTCCCAAGCTCTTCAGTTCAGATGCAGTGTTGCTGGTTTAACCAGGAAAGCTCAAAGCACTGTTTCCCTGGAAAACAAGTTTCATTCAAAAGCCTCTGAGGCTTTCACTGAGCTGTGAAAATACTGTTAATGTAGAGGAGGAGCATCAAACCCTCGTGCAAAGTGCAGCCAGGTGGCTGTGGCGATACAGAATGATGATTCTTTGTTGGCTTTTTAGATACTGCCTGATCGGTTGGTAAATTGATGAACGCAAAGTCTTAAAGGGCAGCAGTCTGAATACTCATAACCAGCAGTGATGCATCGGGGGCATCAGACTTGGTCTTGCAGCCCTGGGGGCTGAGGGGCTTTCTCCCCTGCCTGCTCCCCCCCCAAACGCATCTGTAGGAAGGGAGGGGTAAGGGATGTGGCTCCAATCTTCCACCTGGTTGTGGGTCAAGTCCGGCAGGTTTTAATCACTCTGAACTCCCACTGAAACCAGTAGAAGGTGTCTCACACCAGAGGAAATGTTATTTCTGTCATCATTACCACCAGCCCCTGCTCCAGGCGCTCCAGCGGAAGGAGTTAGTTACTTGTTGAGCTGCCTGGACCTGGAGCCTGTTGTTAATGCTAATTTGAAGCTGGCACTGGCACATTCTGGTCAGGAAATGCGGTTCCGTGGGGTGAACGTCCAGCTCCAACACCCGATGCAAATCGGGGAGGAAAGGCGCTGCTCGGTGCAGCCTCTCGTTAGTCAGGAGATAATTTGCATGGTACACAGGAATAAATGAGCTCCTGGGTGGCAGCTGAGCCTATCCTGGGAATGAGGAGCCACACTGTGAAACCTGAACACAGAGCAAAGATCAGACCTGCACTTCACGGCCGCACAGGAACCCCCTGGACATGGGGTGGGGGGCTGGTTTACACCAGCAATCCGCAACATTCCCACTGCCTATCTTCTCACTAAGGGCACTCCACATCTCGCTAGAAGGGACGGCCAGCGGGCGCAAGAGGAACGTGCACTGGTTTAAAAGTTAAAAGGGTTTTTTCCAAAGTCAAAGGGAGAAATTCAGTCCTACAATCAGCTTTGCATTCACACAGTCATGTGAGATCTCCACAGCCCATGTGAACGCCACCCAATACAGTTCTGCTTCTCCATCACATCTCCACACAAAGAAATCAACAAATGCATTCTCATTTTGTTTGCCAGAAGATGACCAGACACCACCTTTTGTCTGCATCAAAGCCTCAAGACAGTCTTCATTCCAGAAGAGATGCTAAAACACAATTATATGGTTTTCTAATAGACAGTCTTCCCACGGCCAGGTTTTAATACTGTGTATTTTTGTATATTGGACATCAACATATATACCTTGTATATAATATTGCATTATGTGGATGTGTACGCACTGTACATATGATACAGTATATGTTATGAGACTGTGCTATATTGCCAATCTTCTTCCACTGCGCTACCTCCTCCTGAAAGAAGCAATTTGCTGCGCTGGTCTCTGTGCCAGGACTGCTGCATGGGGATGATGGGCAGCTCCTCCCCTTTCTCTTCCCTTTCTCATCAGCCCTCTCCCCTGGCCTAGGCTGCCTGCAAAGGGCAGTCCTTCACTGCAGCAGGTTGTTCTGCCACCTGCCTGTTGCACTACCTGGATCCTTATAGTATAGACATCTTTAACAGACGTACCAGGACTGATGTGAATGGAAACACACACAACGTGTGTGTGCATGCATGTACAAGCACTGGAAGAAACAAGCAAGCAAGGATTAAAGTGAATGTTAGTTGCTGCAGAGCGGCATCTGTGATTTCATTCAAATGACCAAAGAGCAAGAAGAGAAGGTCCAAACCCATCTAAAGATAAGGTGCAAAGAAGATGAAAAGCAGGGCTGGAGGCAATAAAATAACCAGATAAGAAAACCCTGGCAACTGTAATTCAGGAATTTTGCCACAGGCTAATGAGAGGTGAGAGAAAATAATGAGGCAAAAGATCCTAAACAACATCCACATCTAAAGGCTGTAAAAGATAGGTCCAAAATTAGCCCATCAGCACCAATTAGGAGGAGCTCAGGAGATGCGGTGAGGACTGATGAGGGTGTCCCTCTGTGGCACCCCAGGGATCCTGGCCAGGCCACACAGACGTGTAGGTGCAGGGCACAGTGCCTGTGATGACCCCGACCGATGCCCTGAGCACAGGGAGCAGCTCACACGAGCGGTGTTGCAGGAGCTGAGGCCAGAGCTGCGCCTCTCAGTCTCTCTGTGCTGTCTGCCCTGACTCCTGCTAACAGATCAGCATCGGGATCTTCACCTCCACTGAGGTCTGTGAAGTCTCTTGGGAGTTTCAAACTTACCTTTCCTGTAATCAGCTTGTGCAGTGCATGGGGATCCCATCATGATCATGGGAGCAATTCTGAGTTCCTCTGCTGAAGAAACAAGCTGTTCATTCAAACGTCAATGTCCCACCTCTTCCAGACCTAAGGGTGCAGCTATGAAGGGTGCAGATAAGTGGAGCTGCACCAAGGTCCTTGGCTGGGCTACTAACTCGGCTGGTTTTGTTGAGGCCAGGCAAATCCTGCTGCCTGTGCTGCAGGCAGAGGTCCCAAAGCAAGATGATTCATTCCTCCAGATGTTGATGTTGGTGTGAAACGTGCTAGAACATAGAACAGCTGGCACTGTGAGCACATCTGGGCAAACAGCAGCATTTATGGCTGATAGGAAAGCTTGGGTCACAGTTGTGTTTGCATATTGTCACACCATGAAAAGACTGATGATGCCTCACCACAACCTGCATATTGAGTGTATTCCAGTGCTCAGGATGCATTAGCTGATCAACACCAGCTGTGACAAGGCAGGAAAATGATCTGTTGTCTTAGCCTGTATCTCATACAGTTGTGTCATCCTCCCTCAATTTCTACTTCACACTTATTGACAATATACTGTTTACGTGAACTTGACATTTGCTGTGTGCTGCTCCTCTCTTTTCAAACAAACCCAACGCTGTCTAGAAATCAAGATCAACCCTTGTAGCAGCAGTGACTCACAAGTTCCACACTCAGCAGAGGCACACAAAGGCACTGAAGTGAAATTTATAAAGAGACATTTTTGTCCAAGAAACTTTTAAACCTCATAGTTGAAGTTTGGGCTTATCCCAGACCCCCAGCCTGGTTTGTGTTGAAGGGACCTTAAAGCGCCTCCAGCCCCAACTCCTGCCTTGGGCAGGGACACCTTCCATAGAGCAGTTGCTCCAAGCCCCTGTGTCCAACCTGGCCTTGAGCACTGC
>JANRGW010038775.1:0-24553 GCA_024733675.1 Psilopsiagon aymara | reverse complement strand
CAGAGCATGAGGCTCAGAACGTCCTTGGTCAGAGTAAACATTACTGAGCAGCAACTGAAAACATCGGTGTTATCAGCACTGTTCCCAGGTTGAAAGTCAAAACCACAGCACTGCACCAGCTACTGCGAAGGATAAAAATGACCGCTACTGCTGAACCCAGGACAGTTGGAAGGGACCTTAAAGCTCATCTGGTTCTAATGCCTCTGTTATGAAAGGCACACCTTCCACTAGACCAGGTTGCTCCAAGCCCCATCCAACCTGGCCTTGAACATTGCCAGGGATGGGGCCACCACAGCTTCTCTGGGCAACCTGTGCCAGTGCCTCACCACCCTCATAATGAAGAATTTCTTCCTAATGTCTAATCTAAATCTCCCTTCTGTCAGTTTAAAGCCATCCCCCCTTGTCCTATCTCTGCATGCCTTTGTAAAAAGTCCCTCTCCAGGTTTCTTGTAGCCCATTTAGGCACTGGAAGCTGTTCTAACATCTCGCTGGAGCCTTTTCTTCTCCAGGCTGGGAAGCCCAAGTCTCCCAGCCTGTTGCCATAGCAGAGGTGCTCCAGTCCCCTGACCATCTTTATGGCCTCCACTGGATTCTCCAATGAGTGACTGCTGTAGCAGCGCATCAGTTACATCTTCAATGCTTGAAAGACTGCTTGGCCATTTGTGTGCATACACAGATGTGAAGCTGTTCTTGGATGTGCAGTTCTTGCATGACAGTGACTGAAATAACAAGCCATTTGGCCTCCTGTCCAGGTAGCTGTGGTGGTAACTGAATACCTTCTGCATCAAGGGCTTGCCACTGAAACATGGGCCCTCTGCATGTCCCAAACCTGTACCAATGCTGCCTATGCATCCCCACTCCAGGGCTGGGCATCCCTTTGCCTCACTGGGTTGACTGACCCAAGGGGGATCGTCAAGCCCCACAGGGAGCACCTTGGAAGCAGGGGTGCAGACAGCACCAACGGACCACAGAGCTGTTCTGAAGCATTTTGATCTGCTGAGTGTGTGTTAATCCGAAAGGGGTGTCCCTGCTCTCTCTCTCCCTGCAGTTGCACATGCTGTGAGCAAGGCCTTCATGCATGTCCCAGAGCAGCGCTTCAGAAAGGGTCATCAAATGTCACAAAGCTTCTATATTTACCTGACTGCACCATGGCCCCTGATAAATCATTCCTAGGCAGCAAATAAATCCAGTTGTACTGTGCTCTGCCAACAATTTGCCTGTATGTGCAAGTTCCAGATTGAAGAACTTGGCCCCAAGACTTCAATGTGAAGATATAGTGAGCATTTTATTTTCTGGCAACAGGTTCTTTTTCATACAGTACGATATCAGAGTGTGGGGTTTGTTACTTATTTCTGCCAGAATAAGCTTTCATCCTTCTTTTCCCAGGGTCTCATTTGTTATCAAGGTCATATTAATTTTAATTAAAATGTTGAATAAAAAAAGTCTTACCTGTGAACAAAACTGGGAACTGCCCCCACCTTTTGGTAAAATCCCACTTCCATCAGCAACTTCAGTTTTGTTTTCAACAAGAATAAGATTGGGGGATTTCCATAAAATCAGCACGACCTTTAAAAATAGCAAACCTTTCCTCTGCTTTCCTCCTGCTCCCAAAACCCCACAACTAGCATCAGTCACTGATTTCTGAGTAGTGGCTTGAAAGACCCAGGGGACTGTGATATCTAACCTGGTTCTTTACTGCTGCACTGAAATACTGCTCCAAGGAGATGTCCTCCCAAAGAACATCATCCCGCAAGCTGTCAGCCATGCAAACCTGCTTTTTAGGAGGGCTACATCTGAAAAGAGATTAGAAAGCAAAGACTAAAGTAAGTTCATGCTATTGAAAATACTGTGATCTCACTAGGAAGGATGGGCTATAGCGTGTATAGAAAAAGCAAAACCACCCCAGAACAGATGGAGGCCATGCACCTGTTATTGTTAACACAGGTATGAGGCTAAAGCTGTATTTTCTCAGTGGTTTGCTAAGACACCCTTTCTTCTGGCAGATTTTGAAGCTTCTTAACTGTGTTCACAGTTCCTGCTTATACTTATTCCAGTCTTTCTTTCGCTCTTTCTTAACATTCAGCAGCAGCCTGTGCCTTAGGACTCTCCGCTCTGCACTGAGATCAGTTTGTTTCTTAGCTTTGACCTAGCTGCAGCACAAGGCTTCTCCTCCACTCTCTTCTCTTCCAGGGATTTTTATGTATGGGTAAATCTAGGTTGCCATACATTATTCACATAGTATGCATGCAGTCTGTGTGCCTGTCAATAATTTATAAAAGGCAGAATGGCTTCACTCTCAGTTGTCCTTTCCAATGCAACCAAGGCAGAAGTTGTGGTACACTCCCAACTTTTCATCCATGATTTTGTCTGAAAAGCAGTTCTGCGCTTCTTTTTGTGCTCTCTGCTGCTGGAGGTTTTTCTTTACCCATACACATAATTCCTTGTGCAGTGATTCCAGCTCACCTCTGCCAAGGACATTGCTCCTGCGAGGCACATCTCCAGCAGCCCGAGCAGCAGAGGAGGCTGGAGGTTAAAGAGACCAGCTGTCCTGTGGCCCCTGTCACCTAAACTCTTCTCCAGTCTGTGTGCTACTCCCGGCTTCCTCTCCCTCCTGGCTTGGATTGCAGTGGAAAACACAGAATAAAACTATGAAAGAAGACAGTGGTAACCAGAAAGCTGAACAAGCCGCTCAATATGAATGAACAGTGAGCAGCAAACAAGATGCTGGGTTACGCAAACAGGACATCACCAGCAGAGATGAAGATGCAATTGTCCCACTCAGCACTTGTCAGGCCACACCTGAAATACTGTGGTTTTGGTTCCTTCTCTACAGAAAAGATGTGGAGAGGCTGGAGAGGGTCAAGAGAAGGGCCACAAAAAATGGCCGAAGGATTGGAAGCCTGGGTAAAGACTGAGAGCCGGGTTTGTTGCATATGGCAGTATGAAGAAGTCTCCCCCTGGTTTTGCAATCAATGTAAAAATCTAATTGAAGGGGTAACTATCCTCCACCATCATGGTCCTGTGATATTAAAGGTAAAGGATATGTGGTGGAAAGATGCTCATCAGAGGACAAAACAGGAATTCAAAAGCACAAACAAGTTTAGCCTGCAAGAAAGCAAAAACTGTTTTCTCAGCTCAAACACATAAACATATTTCCCAGTTACATTTCATTAGGGCATTTATTGATAGTGCAAATGGAGTGAAATGCAGAACTAAGGGAATTTGGTGATTTCTATGGAAAAAAAATAGGCCTGAAATGCAGGATGTAAACAGGCAGACGCCAACATTTCACTAAAACCTTATAAAATGCTTGTAGATGGAAAAGACAACTGCAAAGAAAATTAGCAGGTAACTAACGAAAGCAGCTGAATATATTATGAGGAGTGTCTGGTGTTGTTTCATATGCTTGCGATAAAATCACACAAAGTATATTGAGTGAAACAGCTGTTCTGCTCTCGGGCTTATAGGACATCTTTGTGGTGCCCTTAGAACAACAGAGCAAAGGCTTTTGGTTTTGAGAAGTTCAGGATAAAATGCCAGATGCTGCAATGTCCTGAAAAAGCCCTCACAACCCCCAGACTTGCCACGGAAACGCCAGTCTTACTTCAGGAACCACTCACAGCCCTATCTCTGCTCACCCTTTACTTTCCCCTCAATAAAGACCATTTACACTTCCATTGGGTCAGCTGCATGAAGACAAGATGGGAATAAAGTAAGGACCAAGTCTGGTTTGGAAGTACTTCTGACCACTTCAGACACGGCACAGCTAAGTCATAGACCAAGCAGGACTCCTGCTTCATGACAGTGTAAGCATTGCAGAAGTCATGCAATCCAAAAGAGAACATTACTTTTGCACCTATTACTAAAAAATAAATAAACAGCAAACCCCTGACATTGCTTTGCCAACTGTACGATTAGTCAGCCAGTTGGGTTTTAGAACAGCTTATTCACCTCCGGTAGCATCTGGTGAGGCTTGTTAGCCGCAGGAAGGGGACTTGCCAGGCAATGAGCATCCATCCCTTCAGCTTCTGGAGGGGCAGTGATGCAGAGAGGTGGTGTCATTTTGCTGCTGCGTGTGGAATCTTCAGAACAGTTTCCAGAAGCACAAAGACAATATACCTGACAGAATGGAGAGGCACTGCTGATGAAAAGTCAGTCCTGACAGATTTATGCAGATTAAAGAACTTATGAACTTCCAGACTACCTTGGTTCCCCATAAATCTGTGCCCTAAGTCATCCCATAGACAACCATGAGGTGCTGCTTCAAGAAATGGAAGAGCCGAAAGCATTAGAGGTTCATGGCAGTTACACAGCGTGAACACCTCTCCCCTTGCACAAAAGAAAACTGAGACCACTGACAAAGAAGGGATGCTATTGTTTAGGGATACTGTTTTTCAGTAGAGTACAATCAGTGCAAAGCAACAAACTCCTATTTCGCATATGAAGGGGTGAAGATGTAATTGCGTTGCCCTTCCCTGGGTACTTCTAATGAAACACAGAACCTGCAAGCTGCTGGACCCCTTGCTCATTGTGCAGTGTTAATCAGAACTACACACAGGAGTTACATTATTGTTCCCAGGTAATCTTAACTGTCACATCCACAACAAATACTACAGGTTATTACAGTGCTGGGTCAGCTGCTAGAGAGTTACTTTTGCTCCAATTTGTCAGCATAACCGTATTATTTTGTCTGCTGACTTATTAAAACCACAGGACATCCGGCAGTGCTGAGTCAGGAAAGATTTAGAATCAGGAGAGCATATGGGTGGGGAACAGAAGGCTAATGGGATTTATTATTTCTCCCCCCTGCCCAAAACCAGATCTGAGGAAAACAGGAAATGCTTCTTCATTCAGCTTGCCTCTCAAACTGTTCCTATTCAATCCTTCAGTAAGAGCATTTCCCAAATCCCCACATTGTCTCTTTACAGCCTAAAAGAGCAAATGATCTTTTTAAGCATGCCTACAATTAGCTTTTAGGGTAGGAAGGGCAGCTCCCTGCCAAGGTGGTTCATTTCCAGCCCAGTCCCTAAGGGAGCCACCACTGTTCCTTACAGATCCTTCTCCGTTTTGACAGACCCACACCCCGACAGGCAACCCATCAGCATGGAAGGAGGCGATGGAGAACTAAAGAAACTAGTGAAGGGCTCATTTATTACAAAGCTATGGAAGACGCTGACCCCTACAAGGAAACACTAGCACTCATTTACAAACAGAACTCAGCATTTTTATTCTTTGATTGACTTCCTGCCAGTTTTGATATTTGCTACCACCAGAGAAGAGCATAAAAACACAGTACAACATTGTTAACTGGTTAGGAAGGCTGGAAGGGAAAGCAAATCCCAGTACAATTGCAAGTAACTTGGTGGAGTTTATAATTAAGATCTTAACGGATCAGCAATGAAGCAATAAATATGCTGCTGCACTGAACCAACAACAGGACTTTCACTAAGTTTGTGGTTTATTGCATTACAATTTAAACATTATCCATCATCATACATTTGTTCACCAACCAGGTTAAATGACACTTTTTCATATGTTATGTGCTAAATGGCTAAAAGTATGCAGTAGCTGAACTAGACTAGGACTAGTAGAGGTAGATACTGAATGGGCAGTGCCAGGCAGAAATATTCTGTCAAAGTACTTTCTGTCTTTTGTTATGAACAGTTAGCAGATGTGACGTTTTCAATTAAAACAAACATCTTAGGAAAGCTCTTCTAAGATGCTTTGGATTTTCTAGTAATATTTCTCTTGCAATGTTCTTACAAACCCTTTGATATGGTCCCTTGTAAACTGGACAGTCTTTGTCCTTAAGAGTTTTCCGCCACAATTTACTTGAAGACCAACACAAAGCTAGAATCTTTGTGAACTTACTACTATTTGCTTGTACCACTCTAGAAGTAATACACATTTACAGCTTCCTTGGAGTGGGAAGACTGCATTTACAGTATTTACAGCTTCAGTAATCTTTCTAGTAATAAAAAGGCTATTTATACTTAATCTAAAATGGATTTTCTATTATGCCACCTCCTTACAGCTCACTTTAGTCTCATATTGCTGAGCTGCTCTACCAGTTGCTCCTTGCCATCCTCACTGCTGGCTGTATCCTCTTCGTAAGAAGAGTTTGTGCCCAAGAGGCGTTAAAACTGGTGTTGTAGATGGCAGCTTTAATTTCCAGGAAGCATAAAGTACGGTCATGACAACATGACCATGAGTTTTGTGACAGTATATGCCCTTTGCTCCTTACTGCTTCCAAGAACAGTTCACAGCTGGAATGCTCTGGACAGCAAGTCTTTTCTCAAGCTCAGCAACTGTGTTTCTCCATCCAGAACTTTAAACTTTCATTAATGAGCATATAGACTGCTCAGTTCCTTATGGATATGACTAATTATACTACATTAGCATCATTTTCCTCCACAGAAGCAGTATGTTATCAGAGAAGCATCACTCTTACTTCCACATCGTCCGAGCTATTATACATTACCACTTAGGTAGAAACTGCACTTTCAGAGCAGACCTTTTAGGGGGAGAGGGAAAAGATTTCAAAGCTATCTAGCTACCCAGCACAGAACACTTACAAAAACATTTAAAACCATCATGAAAAGAGAAAAATCAAATCATGTTATTTCAGGTATACTGCGCTGGATTATTGTATCAAGTGGTTTTGTTAGCATTAGTGGCACGCATTCAAAGCACAACTGTGGTGTATGAGATGTTAGCACTGCAGGAATGATGGCACAAATGTTGCTTGGGCTCTCAGAGGCATTACATTAGACAAAGATTTGAAGTTTGCTTATTTGAACTTGCTCACGTGATACTGAAATTGTATCTGCACCTCTGGTTTCTCAGGCCTGATCTCACCCTACTCTTATTGATGGATTTTCTTTCTATGAAGACACTGACAATTCAAGCTGGCTGAAGAGTAAGGAGCTACACCAATTTCCAACTCAAAGCAAACGTGAAAGGAAGATATAACAGGCAAATTATATATACCTCATCTAGCCCTAGAGAGCTCCCTGGGAAAGTGTTTTCTCCCTTCCTTAAGAGAAAACTGAGTGACAGATCTGTGTCCTGGCTGCTGCATCAGACATGATTCCTCCCCTGTGAACATGGAAGTGTTAAGACCTCCACTGAAAGAAAATGTAACTAGAAAAACAGAGAGGCTTTTAAGGCATTTAAGATACAAAGAAACAAAAGGAGTTACTGAACACATTATTTTGAGACTGTTTTTCCTGTTTGTTCACACATACTGCTTGCCTGAATGCTCCGGACTCCAAATGGAAAAGTGACTACCTCATCTACCACCTTGGGACAAACAATCATTTTCAGTTACTTACAATTTAAGTCCACTTTTGACTCTGGCATTGCTTCATGCAATGTGCATCTGCACCATCTACAGTCTCTATCTAGGGAAAATTTGTTGCTTAAACTTCTCCCCCACCTCAGGGAAGATATCCACGGCATGAGTCATCACCAGCAGCTCCACTGATGGTGAAAACACCTTTCTCCATGGAAATCAGGAAGAATCAAGACAACTCATGCTGTTAAAGAGCCAGTGCTCTAGGTCACTCCGATCATGACTGCAATCCCTGCTCACAGCCTTGGCAGCCAAACACCAATGATTTACAAGTTGGATCTCGGCGTGCATAGGCAGGTTTTCACTGTAGAGTGGCACTCTGCTACTGCGTCACAAGACCCATTGCACTGGATTGTTAACTTCATTTCCAGCTCTTGGAAGCTTTTCATCAAAAGTTAGTGTTGCATCTAACAGGACAGATACAAAGATGAAGGAACAGCAATTCCTTTGCCAATCAAAGAACCTTCTTCTTCAGGTAAACTCTTGGTTTCATTTCCTGGGACTGCAGTCTTCTGGAAGGGATGAGGAATCTCTTTAATCCAAAAATGTCATCTCTGAAGCACTATGGATGCCTTTCAGCAAGATTATGAAATGTCTTTGGGGAAATCACAATAGTGTAGATGGAAGCTTCTGGAAGGCCCACAGAAATATCCTTTCCCACTTGCATAATCAAAGATAACAAGTAACTTCTTGCTTTTAGTTCATCTATTTCAACACAAAAACAGGCAGTGAAAAAGGAAATAATCCCATTTATAGGCAGCACCCAAAACCCATAATTTTGGGGAAAAAAAAATTGCTTGATGCAATTCACAATCTGTTAAAAAGAGTGAGCACTCATCTGCCTCCAGCTAAGCATCAGAAGCCAAGGAAACGGCAGCAATACTCATGAGGCAAGGCCAAAAGCTCATAGCTTGTATAGGCAAGACTGAACCATCTTCAGTAGTTGCAGAAGACATGCAGTCCAGGTATCTCAGGCTGCAGAATAGACTGAGATCTAGAAATAAATACCAGAGTCAATTAAAGGCTCTATAGGTATTCTAGTCCCTAAAAGCCCAGCAGATTAAATACACAAATATAGCAACACAACTTACATTTCCAACATGAACTACACTGCAAAACATACACAAGGATAACCTAACCATGAAAAGAAAGTGGTGCTGAATATACAAGAAACAAAAACCTGTTCTTCTGACAGTTAGGAAACTACAAACCCCAATTAAGTCTTCCTGGATTTCTTAACTGTTCATGTCAATCACTGAATTCCAATCATGTGGAAGAAGAAGGCTGTGTATTCACACTACAGATACTCTGTAACTGAACTCCTGCAGCAAAGAAGGCACTCACTTTATAAGCTGTAGTTTGTTTTCTGCTCTGTTTTATATGTTGAGCCTATAAAAAAACCCCAATATTTGAGCACTTATCTATATTATTAACACAGTAGACTTACAGACTGAAGCTTGACTTGGAAAATGAAATTCAACATAACACTGGTGGAATTTAAAAGCCAAGTAGTAAAGCATTCTATGTTATTAGGACTTCCCAGACATTCAGTATTTACATATAATGCATTTGCACTTAATGCTCAACAACCACCCATCAGCAGTGACATTATTAGCATAACTGGACAGCACAGTGAGCCAACCCTGAGCTGCACTCTAGTGAACCCATTCATTGTCAAAGTACAACAGAGATTGGTTTAAATATTCACACAATTGTTTTTCAAAACGTTTTATTGCATTATATTTGGTACCTTATGTTTGACAAAGGAAATTACATCTGTAACTGCAGGAATAAGAAGCTGGTCTGTTATTGAAAAAAAATCTTGGGCCCCTTAAAAGTTACAAAGTCTTGGGCTTGCCTGAAACAACTGAGCAAGAAATATATTCTTAGAAATGTAGGGCTTCAAGTATTACAAACCTGTGACACTGTGGAAAAGTTCCAGAGGTATCTAAACTGCAGCACTTTTTATTTGTTTTTCTGCATAACGTGAACAAGGCCTGCTGAGGTTTTAAACTATTAGTCTCTTGATCAGTCAAAACGGTAGTCAGGAGTTCTCCTCTTTGCAACTTCAAGCCATAGTATGTTCCCATTTTGTTTTCACTCTATGTGAAAAATGCATGCGATCTTTCTAATTAGTTGGTGCCACATCACAGTGCATAATTTTATTTGGTTCTTGCATTACAGTTTTAAAAAGTTTGGCCAACCTAAGCTGCCAGGTTCATCTCACAAACAGCAATGTTGATTCTGCCCACCCCACCCCCACCCCAGTTTAATTTAAACAGAGAGAGTGTCTTAACTGGTTCCTTCCATTAAAAACTGTGGTGCAAGAACACCGAACTGATCGTGTACAGTGAATTTCAGAGACACAACAAGCTTATTGAACACACTATGTTTCTTAATTCTGCTTGATATCCGTATGTCCCAGCATCTGCAACATAACGTGTATGCTGCGAGTTTCTCGATATTCTGATTCACATTGCATACTTCCTATGGAGAGAATCATCCCCGTATCAAAATCAGTCAGATGCTAAAGCCCCATCAACTCTTTGTGCTCAGTGAAAGAATCCAGTGCTAAAACAGCATTTTTGCTGTCTGAGATAACAGTAATCTCACAAGACGAATTTAAAGTAATATTTCTGCCACACACCTGCTCGGAGGGCTATGTGCCGCCACATTTCATTCATATAAATTAGTTTAAAAACATGGGTAGGTAAGGAGAAGGGTTTTTTTTCTTCAATTTTAGCAGCTTTTAATTTTTAAGAAACCGAACAACCTATAACCAGTAATATGTTAGATATTTCATATATATACTTTGTCAGCAGGATAAAAAAAAAGTAAAACTATTTGAAGGCAACCTTTTTTTTTCCCCTTCTGTTCTCTGTGTAAGTCAGAACAATTCAGCAGGTGCGTGACAAAAATATTATACACCAGATATGGTCCAATGTCATTTTTTTCCAATAAAGTTGTTCATATTTCATTGGCCAGTTCTTCAGGTTCTGCAGAACTATCTCCATTAACTGTGATCTTCATATCCTCTTCATATCCAGGGGGCATGAAAGCCAAAGCATAAGGGAAAAGCTTATGACAATTTGCTCTGTAAGTTTCAGATGCTTCTTTACAGTCTCCAAGGCTACCGTCACATAAAGCTTCTAATACCTCCATACAAGTCTAATTAAAGAGAAAAATAAAGAAGTGTTATGGCTTCTTAAACATTCATCTGAATGCCCACAAACCACAAATGCAAATACTGCAAAGAAAACAAACTGCAAGTGTCAGTTTCAGGTTTCTATCACTAACAAATTACTTCAAGTAGATACAGCATGAAATACCAGTGTAGTCCAATTCAAAACAAAGCCTCCCAGTAAGAAAAGCGTGGTCTGCCTGAGCTTTAGCTGTAACACAGGCTAAAAAGAAAAAAAGTGACTTTTCTTTTACTATTTTTGTAAGTTTCTGATGAAGAATTAATAAACATTTCCCTCCCCTATGACTGCACAGTGGCAGAACATTACCTGACAAAGCAGAGAAGGAATAAAATGTCCTTTCTTTTTTTCTAGCCTTTTCTAAACTATTTCTGAATCACAGTCAGTTTCCTTTGGCATCACTGTGAGTGTCCAGCACATTTAATTAACTATTAGAGAGATTACTTGGCAGGCTTGAGCAAAATCTGGAAAGTTTCATTTCTCTTGGCATTTCATTTCTTTATTGTGCTTTTTATGTCTGGCGACTCAAGAATTTTTTTAGATCTATTGCAAGTAAAATTGCTGAACTTTGTTGCAAAATTACTTTTTGGGGGGAAAACCACAGCATTTTCCAAAAAATATCCCTTTGGAAATATGCTGGGTTCAACAGAACTTTAATTTTGAGGGATTTTAAGTTCACAATAGGATTTCTGGACAAAACAGAGGGCAGAAAGAGAAAAGGAAATAATTTGCCATTATTTATGAACTTGCTAGCATGTTAAAAATTCAAATCCTTTCTCTAGCTGGTTGCTTTTATCTGGTTATAGGACACAAATTCATGTCTTATAACCTAAGTACATACTCAGTACTCTTTTCTAGTTCGTGGGGCATTTTTGTGCAACTGTTTAAGCAGTCTCAGAAAGCTTCAGACAGATTATTAACAGATTTAGAAAACAAATTAAATTGCCTTAAGCAGCTTTTTTTTTGCCTCATAGTTGTGTTGTTTGCCTGAAAGTCAGATTCTGGGACTTGGACTGGGGAAACATGCAAATGTAATCAAAAATGCTTGGCTGTTTTAGAAGTGTTAACTTGGAAGGACTAAAGGAAGCATTTAACAACTCACAGCAGTGTATATGGATTATATACGCAGCATTAAAAAGTTCAATTAAAGCATTCTTGGTGTCAACATGGAGTAAGAGTTGGAGGTCTACTGAACTTTTATGTGGGAAACTCAAAAGGCCCTGAAAACCAGAAACACTGTAAGGCATTCTTGTGTGCAAGGAGATCAAATTTATTGTGTTTCATTTTAGTAAAGACCAGCTGTCTCGGGGCACATCACAGGCATAAATCTAGATACAGCTGACCTTCTGTGGATGCCAGCGTCGCAAAGAGGAGATGAGAACAAAAGTTGTTGTTGAAGAGAACTTCATATAACCCCATAGCAGGAGGACAGAACAGTTAATACACAGAACAAATAAAAGCTATAGTAAATGTCAGAGGATTCGAAAAAGACTGTCTTACTATGCTAATGCTAGTATACACGACATGGATGGATGTTAAATGCTGCCAGGCTTTAGTGAAGCTCAGTAGGTTCATTTCTCATGTTTGGAATGCAAGTTGAAAAAAACACAGGAAATCTTCTTTTTCTCTTCTAAATCATGAACAAAAATGGGTATGAATCAGATATGAATTCACATCTTTCCAAGTGAATCCTCTTGTGTTTAATAAGCTTTCCCTTTACTTTTGGCAATAACCTCGTTTATACTGCTACCTATCAACTTTCATACTATGACAAAACTAAATTAAGACATTAGACATTTCAGTTTGGATGAACCTGACACCCTTTTCTCTCATGCCAACCCAACCTCCTTGTCATAACGCACAGCCATCGTCCCAACTTCCTCTTACCTCCATAACTCACATAAAGTTTCCACAGATATACCCGACTTTTTTTACAATTTATGAATATCCATTACCTGAAGATTTCTGTTAATGAGGGATTCATCCAGGGTCATTGCCAGCTCCACTGCCCTTTTCTGACTGGAAGGATCTAAATAGTACATCATTTTGGCAGCTACAAGAGGAAAAATAACCTTCATCACCCAGGGGATGACCAAAAACTTAAGTACAAACATAAAACAGAGATACTATGTCCAAGAGGAGATACTGAACTCCACAGCAGTAGCTCAGACTGGAACCACATTGAAGTGTATTAAATGTTGACACCTGTGCAAATTGAAGGGTAGCTTTAAGTCTACTATTCAACACTAGATAAAGTATTAAAACAGTCATTGCCTATACTGCATGGTAGGAGCATTCTGCAGCATACTGTGGAGTCTTGGGCAGTGAAGACAACAAATCAGACCTTCTGCAACATACCACAGCTCCCTCCCAGCACCACTGCTCACATCTCCTTCACAAAGAAGATGTGCACACAGAGCTCTTTCTAATATAGTATCAGGACACAACCAAGACACAGTTCCATGGCACAGATGTAGCTGAAAGGACTTGATGCCAGAAAAGATGCAAGAGTAAACTTGCTGCTTTTCACGCCCAGGTCTGAGCCACAACAGTAATGCTGCTCTGTTCCCCTGGGTGGTTTACATCCTGTTTCTCCTGTAGTACTCACTGTAATATGTAGTTACTATTGACAGTCTTTCATAACAGGCAACCAGCACTATCGAAGCTCCTCTTGTTAGGCACATCAACAGCTCTGGGCATTACCTGGCTTGCTGAGCACTCAGCACATTTCTCTTTAGGTCAGCCTCTTCAAATACATAGATCAAACCTTTGCAACTCTGAGAAACTAGTTCACATAGCTCAAAAAAAACTATTTCACAAATGCATTAAATACAGTTTCAGTCTTATACATTCAGCACTATTCAGAAATGAAATGAAGAGGTCAAAAAATATGTTCTTTAACAGCACACAGAAAAAAAAAATTAAAGAAAACCACACACAGTGTGGTGGTCATGTTGTCACAAAAATGCAAACTAGCAAGAAAAGCATTCCTGAAGGAAAGAATGATTTTTACATCACTGGTGCTCAGATTCCACTGCTAGATAAGGACAGAAAATACACAATCAGGACAGAAAAAGACAAAATACCTGATAACCTATGTGGTAGTGAGTCATAGTTCTTTTTAAGGAAAGCTTCATTGAAGTTCTTTGGATTAGTTGCTCCAAAAAGTCGATTCATTTCTTGGTTTAACACTGTTCTAACTGCATCAGGCAGGTCCTTACTTTCAGATACTATTGAATTAGAAAAAAACAGTTAACTGAAGTTAGCACAGGTAATCACAGTAAAACTGACTTCAGGCATTATGCATTTTAATATTTGTCATGTTTACATTATCAGTAGAAAAAAAAAAGTCAAAGAAAGATGCATGAAACTTTAAAACGTAAACAGCTGTACCTGGTTGGAAAAAGCTTAATTGTGACAGTTTCCTGAGACTAAGAAAAAGCCAAAGCCTTTTTATTCCAATACACGTTCCCCTTTACTGATTAAAACCTATTAGGCTCAAAGATTGAGGTCACAGAATTCTGTTCTTAAATGTACCTAATTCGCAGCCATCAACTGGAAGGGTGACCTTTGGGGCAAGGGAAGAGAAACCTTCCAGCTTTCTAAAACAGGAGAGAATACTATGCCTTCTCTCTGCAGGCTGACATAGGCTGCCAGCAGAAAAGCCAGATTCTTCACTCTGCAGTTTCGTTTCCTCACTTACTCTTTCAGGTTCACCATACTACTTACAGCCTCAAAAAGACTTACTTGTTGGAATAACTAAATCCAGCTATAATCATAATAACATGCTTAATTCTAGCATGAATCAGTTGTTAAAAAGCCTTCCGCTATGTGTATTAAATATTTTGAATTAATTGCGATAACAGTCTATAAGTTAAATATCAGTGTCTGTATGCAGGTTAGGTATCATTTGAAAGCGTGTACAAATGAAGTTGTATCAAAAAGATACATACCACTGCTGAAGAGATGAATCATACACTCATGAAGCCAAGGATGACTAGAATCAATAGCAAAGGCTCTTTTCACAGACTGAAGCATCAGAAGGAACTTCTCTGGAAAAGAAAGTGTTGGCAAATGTTCAAAAACCTGTGGCTGGAACTCACTGCATTATGCTGCACGAGCAATCAGTGTTTGCAATTTAAATGATCAGAATAAATTAAAAGCTGAGTGTACCGCAACAACTATTTTTGATAAATTGCATTTATTTAACCAGTGACTTAGGTTTCTAAAACTAGTAAGCAAATTTGAACATAGCAAGTTCTTAAAGCATAATACAAGAATTCAGAAGTCCAGTGTTTCAAAAGACCAGCTCTCATTAGCGGGAAAACTGTGCACCACTTCATTACAGCATGTAATTCTAACTACAGATATAGAACAAATAACAGGGCAAATGCAAGCTGGGAGAACTAACCACAATCTTGTTGCTTATACCTTTAAACACAGCAAAGAAAGTGGATAGATAAACACAAAACATTCAAGCTTTGCTGCTTTTTTTTTTCCACAGACTGCTCATGGCTGGGTGCTGGTCCAGTGAAAAGCTGTGTGTGTTCTGACAGGCAGACTCCTCATGCCACATCAGTAATTTCTGCTTGAATTCTATTCTACATCTTCATGAACCCCAAACTGTTTTCTTTCATTTTATCACCTACCTTTTCGAAAATAAATCTCGAAGGCAAAAAGATGTGTCTCTATTTTGTTCTTCACTAAATTCTTCAGGGGTGTTAAAAATTTAATGGCTTCTTCCAAAGGTGCTTCAACCTACAGATTCAAGGAAGTGACACACGACTAAGTCACAAAGTTTAAATCTAGTAACTGCAACAAGAGAATTGGCTATTTCTGAGTCACATCAGAGACTTACTCTCATGAGGCAATGCATAAGACGCTTAGAATTTCTTATGTTCCAAATTTTGCATCTTCCACTCAATATTAATGCCTAAATACAGACTGTCAAGTCTAAAAAGTTGCTTTGTGATGGTTACAAATCATATTTTCCTATAGAGATGCAAGTCTTTGCCTTCTATCACACAACAGTAGTAACCACAGCTACAGCTGAACCTGTGCTGTAATAGGCAGCCTGGCTCCCCGTGTCAATCTACGCACATGGGACTGAGATGTTGGTAAATGACTACTTTATACCCATGACAATGTTCATGAGTTCACAGAGGTTCCCAAAAGCTGTTAGATCATGGCAACATTCCCTGCTAAGATACTAACAGCAAGCTTGAAGTAACTAGATGTAGATCATGGTCTCCTGGTCTTAGCAACTGTAATCCAGTAAATGGACTACTTTAACACAAATTCATTCTGTGCAAAGATTCTTTCAGACAGGTCTACTGCATCTACAGGTTAGGGATAATCTGAATGAAAACTGTCTGTTGTTCTTCATATTAACATATTTATGAACATGGGCTACTCTTAGAATTGGATATAAAATTGAATTTTGTCTGTCAACAATGTAGTAATGCTAAAGCAATACACTTTACTACAAGCAACTGAGTAGAAGACAACGATGAACACTGTACAGATACCATACAGAGAGCACATACTAGAGCAGTTTCAGTTAAAAAATTGCATTGTTTACATGTGCTGTTATGAGTTTGCATGCATCAGTCACAACTGCACTTAAACTATTTGGAGCCTAAATAAAACAGATTTCAAATGTGTGCCTTTAATACCAAAGAAGTCTAGGGGCAACTAGTTAAGGTGCAAGTGACCACCTGTGTCAGAAAAGGTCTTCAGGCACACAATTTCGAAGTGTCTATATTATGATTTTGGTATTATTTTTGAAATATAATTAAGGAAGACTTCCCAAAGGAATGCATTATACAGCTGCAACCATTCCCTATAATCTGGGAGACTGCACAGATTCAATTTTAATACATGACACTGAGACCATTTCAATCTTAACTGGCACTGCAATTAGAACGCTGCTTCTTACAACCGCTGAGCTTAACAATGGAAATATTGACAATATTCTGAAATGACAAGTCAAGTTCTTTTAAGTCATTTGCTTCCTGGCTACAGAATGAAGTTCACTGTCTCAGCTTTCAAATATCATACCCACAAGAATCAATAATATTCATTATATGTATGATGTGAAAATACTGCATCTATCAGTACTTGGACACTATACTAGTATTACAATAAGCTAATTTGTATACTACTATTAATTATTTTCTCCAGTCTATATGTAATTTTTTGTTTCCCCATATTTTCAAGGTGTTTTCCTGCTCCTTACAAGTAAAACTTTTAGCCCAGGAATAGTCATCTGGGTCATCTCCGCTTTGTGTATCTCCAGAGTTCTTAATCCAGATCTCAACATCCATCTCAGTCTAGCCTACTGGTATTTCCAAACAGGTTCTATAATGCTTTTTTGAATGCAAACAAATACTCTTAAAGCGTTCAGTCTTTCAACGACTCCTTTTTCACAGGTTGTCTATGCTTAATAAAAAATATTATGGGACATAAAGAGTGAATGATAATCACCTTACATTCAGAATAGAAAGACTTCCATCCGATCAACTAGAAATAGGGTATAATCAACAAGTTAGTGCAATACACACATGAAGTTAATTCCACGTGTAGCAAATGTCTACGAATTCAACTGCTGCTTTTGAGAACCAGGCACAAAAGCTGCGATTTCATCTCACTGCTGACAGTATATCCAACAAACTACTCCTAGAAAAGAATTCTTTCTAAAGTGCCACCTGTGAAGAGAAGCCATACAAAAAGGAAGTTATCTGAATGGCTTTCAAATTGTATGTGTGGTCACTGGAACTTTTCTAGATATTTCTATGACTTTACTATTACATTAGTAAGCACCTTTGCCAATTTCTCAGGGATAAGCTCTTCTTTGGGTCCTCCGATTTCTTCATCATCATCATCTTTCTTCTTTTTCTGATTCCTCTGTTGCTTCTCTTTCTCAGCATTCTTCTTCTCTTCCTCCAGCTGTGCCTTCTTTTGCGCTCTTCTCTGCTTATTTCGTAGCTTCTTTAGCTCCTTGTCAGACATATTTGCTGTATGCATGCAAAGGGCAAAACCAGACACCGTTGATGTCGAATATTAAACAGTATCAATCAGTTGCAAGAAACCATCATCTTTAAACCACATGTACAAATTAATAATGCTGCCATTTGTAAATGCTTATTTACTATTGATAGTTTATTTTGCAGTCTATGCTGCTGCTCCACAATTCACAAATTCCTTTGTGAAATCAGAGCAGTAGGAATTAGAACCATTAGAACATGCTGAAGGTGGGACAAACCAATTATTGCATGACTCCAACAAACCCAGTGCCCGAAGTAAAAGTGCACACCAGTACACACCGATTTATTCCTCAGGCATTACACAATTTACGTTTAATGTAGTAACTGAATGGTCAAACAAAAATAAGGCAAAATAGTTGTATTTTGGCATAGACAGTTCCAGCTTTGCTTTTAATGTCCCACAGGCATCTTACATTTGATTCATATTTAGATCTTCCCCTTCCTCCAATTAAAACCATTGAGAATTGATTTAAAACACATCAAAAACAGTGGCTATAAGAAACTGTTACACATCTACTTGCTTTAATTTGAACCTTAAGCCACACAAATGAACTCAGATGAGAAATGCTAAAACTTGCCAAATTCCTCTTGAAGGATTCAACAGCCTCTATACCACTTGAGGTGCCCCAAGCCATAATCATGTAAGTTGCTCTCCAGAGATGGATTTAAACATTTTTACATCAGAAACGCTAAGAAAGAGCTACCACCAAAGCACACCTGCTTTAACCGTTATTTCACGGACCAACAACCATGGGAATGTCATGTTTTCTCAGCCATTTCATAACACAAACATGTTTTTCCTTAAGAATTACAACTGCCACTACAAACACCCCATCACTGTTTTATAAGAACCAAAATAAAACCATGTACAACTTTCAATACAACATATCTTTTTATATGAGGCCAAGTTACAATTTGCCTACTTAAGAGCTGTGACAAAACCCTTATTTTTGGCTACTATGGTTGACAACTACAAGAATGCTGGAACATAGTAAAATATCTACTAATCAGTGAAACTGCACATTTAATAAATCCTGAGGGTTGAATACCTGTATCAGCCTCGTGTTCTTTATTTTCATCTGTTAAAGGATTATCATGAAGTTTCAAATATATCTCTATGGCAATTCGTGCTGCTCTGAAGTAGAAGGGATGTTGCCGAAGTATATCTTCTAGTTTTAACAAGTCCACATAAGACCTAAGGGTAATCTTCCTCATACAGTAAGTGTGAAAGTCAAACTGGTCATCCGTGATTTCTACAAAATGCTAACACAATGCAACATAACATTATTTAGCAAGTATTAACAATTAAATACTAACTTCGACTTTTTTAATACACTCTTCCCAAACAAATAATGTAGTAGCAGTCTGCTGTTTGACAAATACATGCTAACTTTCAGAAACTGAGTGAAAAAAACATCCTAAATTAAAGTAATGGGAAAAAGAATAGAAGGCACCATAGGTCAGAACCAAATTCACCCATTTCACAATCTCTTAATAGTAACCACCCTCTCACTCTCTTTGGTTCAAGGGACTAAAGTTCTACATTTGTTGCATTTAAACAGCAATTGAAGGATTTTTCTTCTATAAACTCCTCTAATTTTTTCAGAAGTATAATTTTTACTGCCATTAAATGCTGTGGCAGTGAATTCCACACTCAGATCACATGTGGTGCAAGCAAGTTACTTCATTTTCTCCAAGATCTGCTTTCCTCATTGTCACCTGATGTCTCCTTGTTTTGGTTTGAGCAACAGTGGAAAGTCATTCCCCTCTCCAATTTCTCCATGTACTTATGATTTCATACAACTTCATCCTAAACTCAGCTGACGCTTGTCAAAGCTGAGGCTAAAATAGTAAGCATGACAACCTAACTGCAATCTCTTCATGTAGATGTTACATGGCACATGCTTTACTGGCACATTTTTAAGTAGGCGTAATACTCAGATGTAAACAACATGACAGATTTATATAATGGAAAAAAACTACTACTACTCTATTCAATTAACCCCCAACACTGTTGTTTGACTGCTCCTCCATACCAATACTGACCTTTTTGCAGCCCTGTATATAACAGTTCCAGGATTTCTTTCCTGAGCAGCAATAATCAATATAAAACCTTTTACTGCTTACACACAGACAAAGAACTCTTTTTGTTCCTTCCACCAACTACACTTTTGAACACTGCTCACGCGCCAATTTATCATTCAGTATTGAGACAGTGCAAGTGCTGCTCTGTCACTCATTCCCTTTCTGTGACCATTCATTGAGCTATCAAACAATGGAGACCCTAGAGAGATGTCTTAGTCATCTCCACAATAAACTCCCTTTCTTGTAAAAGCTGATGATTTGCTCCTATTTCCCAGTCACAAACCAGCTATTAAATCCATGAGATGAACATCCATTCTTTTTTCTGAGGTAGTTTACATCCTTCAAGATGTGCAGGATGACAAGAAGCGTTTCTGAAATCCAGAACATATTTTATCACCTAGACTGCCTTAAGCATAACAGGCACCTTTAAAAGATTTCAGAGGCACTGCTTTTTTCTTACAAAAGCATTGTTGATGTGTTCTGTATACAACATATCTTACATCCACAATGAATCCAATAAATAAATTCAACATAGTGATTGAATTCCTTAGAAATGTTTTTAAGGGTGACTAAGTTAGCTCTTCATTTGCTGAGCTCTTCTGGTACCTAGGACCATTTACAAGACTAGCGATTTCTTATACTATTTCTTTTAAAGGAATCTTACACAGATTTATTTAAAGGATTTAAAGAACATAGTTGCGGCAAATCACTTTGTTAACTTGCTCTAACCTGTGAATATTCCACAGACTAGCTTCCTCTGCAGAAAAGCATTAGTGTTGAAATCTTCTTAAGCCTCCCTATCTGCAAATGGGTGCAGCCTCCTACTAAGACCTCAACTTAGGACATTTCATTTACAACCTCAACTGTCTGGTCTTTTTTCTAGACCATAATGTCCTTAAAATGAAACAAACTAAAACCCCCTTGACCAAAAAAACAAAACAAAAAACCCCATCCGACCAAAAAAAAAAAAACCACAAACCAAAACCCCAAACCCATACTTACTTCAGAAGATGGGCATTAAAATTCTTTTGTTCGCCTTGCTATGGATCTGTATTTAATGTGCAAGCATACCCCCATTTTGGATAAATTTTCTACTCCAAAAAGTCTTTATTTCTAGCAGCTTCTTTTAAGCTTTTTTTTCTTCTACAGCTTTTTACATTTACTCTCTCCCTCTAAAATACGGGAGCTTAACAATAACCAAGGCAACATCCTTTCTTTACTTTAAGGCTGGGCTCGCGAGCTCAGCCATGCTCCATTCAGACTTAACAGTACACATGCTCTCTGTACCCAAAATACATATTTTTATGTACCCTGCCAAAAGTAAGATTATTTCTGAGAGCCTCCTGTTCTTTCCTGGATCTTTATACGACTTCATAGAACCTCTTTTAAATACACAATTTACAATGGCATTTTTAGGAGGAAATGTAATTTAATCAACTCGCCAGTGGCCAACATGAAAAGAAATCTCTCCTTAAGCTACGTGAAGTATACTCCTACTGCTTGGAAAGGAAATATATTAGCACAGACAACTTAAGCTAGTGTTTTTCAACTCAGACTGTTTAACTAGATACATACTCTTTCAATTTCATGGCATTTTTTAAGTGCTTCTCCAAATTTGTTCATTGCTTTGTAAGCTTGTGCACACTCTGTCTGAAACCACATGCACTGCATCTCATTCAAGTTCTCTACTGCTGAGGTTCCTTCCTAAAAACAAAAACAGCATTACAAAGAAAAATAAGTGTCATTCAATATGTTAACGGTAATTTCTTTTATCTTTAAATTAAAAAGCACAAATAAAGAGGCTATTAAAAGAATGCTATACCTCAAAATTGGGAGTCCCAAAAGTCAGAAATGCCACAGTTAGCATGGATTTGCTTTGTTCGTGAAAAAAAAGAAAAAACATTTCCTCTATGTTCCATTTATTAGAATACACACTGAATAACCATTTAACTGTGACAGTTCCTCACTTTTAGGATAAAAGACATTCATTTTGTGATTTTAACATTATGTACACAAATAACACATTGCAGCATGAAGAAAAATGGCAGAGAAATTCTCATACGTTGCATGACACTGACACCTGCAGGAATTCCTTTTTTTCCCTAAAACTGCCGTCTATGTCTTCTAGAGACCTGCTGATTGAGCTAAGTGTAGTAACAGAGTAGTTAATAGATTATTTCTTATGCCATCAGGACTAGAGAGCAGTGGCAAAGCAAATGGCATACTGGTAGCTCTGATACATACTGGCTCTAAAAAAACCAGGAGATTACAGTTGTCTTTCAAATCTGGTATTTATATATACTTTCACAGATCTGTAGAACTTATCTTATGCCTTTCAAACTTAACGTCAAAGGCAGCTACTCAGGGTGGATGCAGCCATTCTGACTTCACTTTGATCTTGCAAAAAACATCCTATTCAAGAATCAGCCAAGAGCTAAAGCTGGGAAATGATGGATAGTATTCAAAAGATGGCCCAAATGAAAGGGAAAGGCAGGCTTCAAACCAGTCTCATTTAGGCAGCTAAAAATCAGAGGAAATAATTAGTCCCATTTTCATTATACTTAATTTAGGTCTTCTTTAATTACTGCTTTTTAATTAGGAAGCTTGTATTTCAGAGCTACACCTAAGACCAAAAGGAGATAAGAAAGATCACATTGAGCAACATCATCAAATTTTGTTCCAAGGTAAGTTTGAATTCTCAAACTTACTAGAAGAAAAAAAAGTCAGAGACATGGGCAACTGAATCAGATCTTTAAAGTCTCTTACAGAATCAACATTATACCCAAAGACTACTTTGAAAAAAATCATCAGGTCCCAGTTTTAGAGATTTCACTAAACAGTATGGAATCATGCTTATGCAAGATCCTAATAATGACCTAATATTGACCACCATTAGTGAGCCAAGCAAACATAGTTGCACTGAAACTACTTAAAAGATCCACGTTATTCAAAAGAGCTATAGTTAAATGCAACAAACCCTTGTAAACTTAGAACACATTTCCTCTGCTTCTTTAATGGAGTTTGCTTTCAACATATATTTTGCACATTTGGAGTTGATAAATCTGTCTGCTGTGTCCAAAGCCTGAGCCTCATCCATCCACCTTGCAGCTTCTTTAATATTTCCAGCATGCTTAAAGAGACAGAAGTTCAAGTTAGATTCAGCAATTCTTAAACATTGGTGTTTTATCTATTCACTGTTTAACACAGTTAATTTTTTTCCCACACTTTTAAATAAGCAGCTTTCTTCAGGAAAGCAGCAGGTCTCTAAAGAAAAAAAATAAAAAAGGCAAAAAATTACTTCCCCTCATTATGGTAATACAGGTCTTTCCTGAAAACGCTTAAAGAACACTTTGGATAATCCCTTTCTGATACAATACCACAGTGTAGCTAAGAACTCTTTTTAAGTAGTTAGAAAAACAGGCAGTATAAGAATAGGTGGAAGACACTTAAGCCATCAACTAAATTTATTAGTGTTATTTTAAACATGAAACAATTTTAAACTGAGAATTCAGGTTCTGCAGTATATTTGTCCTTCAATGACTTAAAAACCTTCCTACGGACTTACGCAGTAAAAAACCCAAGTAGTCAGACAACACCTTTTATCTAGAAACTCACTACAACTCACAAAGTAATTTTCCATGGACTTCTCCATGCGTCTTGCTTAATAGACTCCAATGTTCACATCAAAAACATTATGTTAAAGTCTCCCATCATAAGAAATCAATAAGCTTTGGTCACTGAGAATAAGACAAACTTACCTTATAGATTTTTGCCTTCACAAGGAAGAGTTCTATCAAAGTGGGAGTACTTTCTATAGCAGCATTTATATATTCGAGAGCCAGGGATGGCTGTCCAATTTTATCATAATGTTGTGCCAAATAATACTGGACCCAGAGTAAAGTGGTTGGAGGTTCTTCTTTACCATCATCTGGAGGAGAAAAACAGAGGGAGGTTATGTCCAGTTTATTAAAACATGCCAAAAGCAGAGTGGTAAATGCGTAACACCTCTGAAGTTAATTCTGCCTCTGTACGAGGCTGTCATACCACACCCGGATCTGCATCCAAACACGTGGGTCCAGGAAAGTTCATTAATTTCTAGGGCTATGATGTGACAAGACCTGAGCATATACTGCTCCCTTCTCATACCATGGTGTCAAGGGAATGGAAAAGCAAGTTAGTGGGTCAGAAGGCATTTTGCTCCAACTAGTCCCTTCATCAGGGCAGCTGTATGTGCAAGTCTGCAGTGCATGCAGAATTCCTACTTAAAACTGTTTTAGACTAAGTGTATAGCAGAGTCCACCTAAACACAGGTGTTGCACAGTAGCAATGTAAAGGATTTCAGTACACTCAGCGTTTGCATATTTTCAACCCACATACTTGAATATTTTTAAACAAAACAGGCTGCCTGTTGCAAAACCTATCTCTAAAAAGATGTTCTGTCTCCACCTTTGACAAATTTATCATCACTGTTTGCCTAAATAAAACCTAGAAAACATTCCTATACACAAACCAGCCTTGAAAGTTAGAGAGCTCTGCTGGAAATCAAGAAGTACTACTGAAGTTTTAGACCTTAAGTTCACTACTCAATTTTTACTAGGAGGTACAGCACCTTGCAGAGTGTGTGGGCTCCACTCCTGCCAGAAGCTTCTGATTCTTCAGTTTGTAACATAACCATGCACTTGTTCACTTTAAGGGAGCAGAAAATTGTTCTGGAAGGCATGCCGGGGCACATGAAAAACAAGAAGGTGCTTGGTGACAGCCAGCATGGGTTCACTAAGGGGAAATCCTGCTTGACCAATCTGGTGGCCTTCTATGATGGGGCTATGGAACTGATGGACAGGGGTAGAGCAGTTGATGTCATCTACTTG
>JANRGW010038774.1:7746-18773 GCA_024733675.1 Psilopsiagon aymara | reverse complement strand
CGGGATGTTGTGAGGGAATTGGGGTTGTCTGGTTGTTATGTTTGGGGGAGATTATTTGCTGGTATGTTTTTGTTTATGTGGGTTTGTTAGCTTTATTTGGTTTTGGGTTTTTTTTAGTTTTGATATAGAAGCTCAATAGGTTATTTTATTGAGGATGTGAGTATTTAAGGCCCTGAACTACTTCTGCACCCCAAAGCCACAAAAAGAGCAATTACAGGTAAGATAAATGATGAACTGCCAGCTATGCTAGCAAGAAATAAATCGTCCCAGGGAGAATGGCTTCTTGACAGAAAAGCAGGACAGAAAGGACATTTATTAGGAGAACATGTATTGAGAGAATTTAAGAACTACACATTAGCTGATCTGAAGGAATTTCCACATACTGCCATCCCTAATGACTGGAGACACCAGGGGAGGGCTGTTTCATGAAACATTTCTAACCAGGAATTATCAGGCCAGTTGGCAACAGCTACAGTGATGCAGGATCAGTGATTTCCTTGAAAGGATGTATTTCAGAATGTACTATACACTACAAAGACAGCATGTATGTGGCAACATTTTTCCTCCCATCATCCTTCCCTTTCCCTTTTGCCAGAAAATTAGACAAGGAGGGAGATGCTCTCCAAGCAACCAAGAACATTGAAAACTGACCCATAAATTTCCTCTGTATTTCCTGCAGCTGTTGGTTAATATATCACAGTATCGGAGCAGACATTTGTCCAATCTGTAGAACCTTTTGTAATTACAGGCTGCTTGAAATAGTGCTTAACTTGAAGAGGAGCATTCATCCTTTACTTTTAAATGCATGCAGCTGAGCAGCCACCATAGACCTCCCCAAGCTGTTCCAAAAGCAGTTCACTTCACCACAAACATCTCTCATTTCACATTTGAGCACGGCTAGATTTTAAATTCCCATCTCTAACTCTGTGTGATGTATAGTACATTGGTGTGGTGGTGCTGGTTTGGCCTCACTTTTTCCACAAAAGGTGCACTGATTGAACACTTGGTTTTTGTAGCTTTACTTATTTTAAAAAAATTACTATACTTAAATATAAAAGTCACATTTGAAAATATAGATTTTTCTGTTTGAAGATTGAAGACATTGCCAAAATAAAGTCAGGTCATTTTTCATAGCTGGATGTTTATAAAGTTCCCATCCATTTCTTGTTATTAGTCTGTTAGTTCTTTGCACAACACAGTATGCTCACTACTTGCTTTTCCCTCTTCTTCCATATATGTACCAGAGAAGAAAGAGAGGTAGAAAGGGTTTTATACCTAATGGCCTGATACTCTACTGAGCTACAAAAAGAAGGTAAGATATTATCACCATTCCCTTTTCTTTGGTGGTAGAATATGGCACAGACTTGTCAGCACAGATCTGGCAGCCATGTGAATTCCCCTGGACTGTCTGTTCTTTTCACTCCTTCCTCTGCATGTGCAAAGTTTTACTTGTGAGAAAGTCTAAGGACAGCAAAGCCACATGAGCTAAAATCCGGCATGGCATGGCATGGCTAGTGAAGTTACATGAGCTTTTAAAAATAGAAACATTGCTCAGGGCAGAGCTCTTTCCCGTTAACTATCCTCCAGTTTGAATGTGTTATAAACACACATATTTAATGTAAAAAAAGATTGAATCAGAAGCAAATCTCCACTCCAGTTCCCAACTGGACTTCTGCCTCAGCTGCACACCAGGTTTACATCAGCGCATTTTCAAAGCCAGCACTTTACAATGTACTTTTCTTTATGTTCCCACCAGAGGCAACAGGATTCTTAGAGTAACTGCACACAATAAGGGTGCCACTCAAAGTACATTTCCTCTCTCAGTGAGGTATTTTTGTATTGGTACAAGAAACTTCTGCAAATTCTCTTCTCATTTGTTCCTTGTGGGTTGACAATATGAAAACTGTTTGTATCCTTGGGGCATGAATGCTGGGAGTTACTATCCTCTGTAGCAAACGGCAAACCTGTCTTCTGCAGGGTTTTGCCAGGCTATGACCATTGGTGATCTTTGCAGTTGGGAAGCAACCACCCTGCTGCAGCTGCTGGACTTGACAGGCGGGTCTGGAGCTCAGGGCTATGTGTGTAACCCTTCAGGATGCAGCAGGAGCAAGGAAATGAGGACATTTCCTAGCATTCAGCTACAAAGATGTTTTAAAAAACAGGATCCTGTGGCTTTCTGCTGGCAAAGAGGGGAAATCAGAGGCAGTCAGGTGCACGGAGACCTTTGCAGGAGCTTAGAGTCAACATCTGGATGGCATGCACTAACTTTTGAATCAACATACAGATTAGGCTTTCCAGCACAGCCTCAAAATCTTTTATCAAGAAATACAGGATAACACACAAAATGCAGCTGTCTGCCAATTAACCCATAGGGGCATATTTTAAGTTTATAAATCGCAGTAATCATCCAGATCACATCTACTTTTAAAAAAATCAACTTTTGCTGCAATAGGGCTAGGTCTGAACCAGATAAACAAGAACAGAATTTCCTACATTCATTTTAGCATATGCATAAAAGTTACCTTCCTTCACCTTTGCAAATAGGGGACAATGGTAATTTGTTATGTGCATTAAAATTATAATAATGCTTTTCAGTACCATCAAGATTGTATTAGGAAGCTCTGTGTTCCCAAAGGGAAGATTGAAATGCAAGTCTAATGGCATGATTTGCTCCTCAGTAGAGCACTCTTGTACATCTTGGAACAAAATATTCACAGTAGAAAATATCTGAAAAAGCCTGTGAGGTTTTTTTCTTTACAGTACCAGCTCGGTGGGAAGGTGAAAGCTGCATTTTCTAATTTGTTGATGAGTTTTCTCAAACACTGGAGAAGTTTGAATCTGTAGGTAAGCAACCTGTTACCCAGGGAATCTGAAGTAACTCCCCTAAGAAGCTGCAGACAGGTAAGTTCACAGACACACTATTGAGATGTCAGTTTTAGGGTTCTATCTTCCCTGAGAGCACCACCTGCCCCGCTGACAGCAATAACAACCTTCCAGTGCTTGCCTGACGGAGCAATAAAGGCAATGCTTGATGTCAGGATTAATTCAGATCTAATTATAATAGCAGTAAGGAAAGAAGAGTAGATTTCGGCAGCAGCAGGAGACCCACAGCAGCCCTGCAGCTCCCAGGAGGTGCAGGTTGAGCTCTTCTGAAGCAACCTGGCTGTGCCTTCTAGGAGACACAAAGGGCTTTATCTGCAAAGATGTAATTGAATCCAGAAATTAGAAAAGATCCTGCTGGATCTGTTCAGAGCATCACACAGAAGCATGTCTGGTTTTACTACAACCTTTGCTGCTTAACTAGACCATTTGTGATTTCCTTTCAACTAAAGTAGATAGAGCAGGATGCGCAAAGAAGGTGATAAGCAATCCACCTATATACAGCCATAGCTAATTTTGAAAAGTGTGGAACTGGTATATGGTATTTTGTTACTGCTAAGTTAGATAAACCCAGAAGGATGGAGTTCACACAACTGATGAGATAGTGCACATTATTACAACCACCCACCATGCATAAATCTTTCCAATTTACCTAAAAAGTCCAAATACTTTGTCACAGATTTCTTTCTTACTCGTCTCTCTGGATCACATTGCAATACAATTTGCTTTGACCTGCTGAGATAATCTCCCCTAGTCCTCCAATCCACTTCCACCAAACTCCTCATGTGTAGCATCCCCAGTTTTTGTATGGTTGGTTGTAGCACTCCCAGCATTGTGCCCTGCATTTGTGAGGGAGACCTGCCACACAGCACCATTTCAGCATTACCTCCCATTCCTTCCCTCTCTCCAGCCACATGAAGGTTTAAATGACAGGCCAACAGATATATCTATATATGTCTTGATGTCAAAGACAGACTCACTTTTGCACAGCTGAGCTTAGACTCATCAGTTAGCACAAACTTCTTCCAACCATTTGCAATGTTCAGGGGCCAGAACAGCCCTCAGCTGGCCAGCCACCCCTGGAGAACTAAATCATTTCTAACCAATGTAAAACTGTATTCACCTTCTTCATTGAGCTCTAAAACCCCATGTTTGTTTTTCTGGGAGATGAATCATGCAACCTTTTGCTAACTCTGCTGCTGTGCTTCCCACCAAGCCCAAAATCAACACCTGAGTTTGATTTGAAAAATCCCTTGCGAATGCAAAAAGCCAAAGAACACACAAAATTGTCATCCCAGCCTGCACACGATGGACTCTGACTGACAAGTCCTGTGCCAACAAGTCTCATTTTCAAGACTAATCATAGATTTTGCATGATAAAATACAATGCACTGTTAGGATTGTTTTGGATTCTTTAAGCAAAATGAGATTTCTTTGCCTTCTTTTTCAACTCTAAATTTACATTGACTTTCTTTGCTGGTAACGTATCACTTCCACTTTTAGTCTTAATTAGCAGAGAAGCTAAACTCCTGCCAAGCATTGTGCTGCTTCATTATATAACTGAAACTGTGCTGGGAATACTTCTGCAACACCAGAACCACTTATTTTTTCTACCTTTGCAAAAAAGATGGAAAGTAACAGTCAACAAGGATTCCGGACACCTGGCAGAAGAATGCACAAAAGTAGGCTCGAAGTCCCTCCCTGCAGTGGAGCAGTTGAGTGCTGATGCACACTATATCTCTCCTGCAGATACTGAACACTTCGGGCCTTTTTCAGCTGCCTTTCATGTAAAAGAGAGAGAAAGAGGCAAGAAATGGTGGACAGTGCCACTAACAGAATTCAAAAGGCAGATGCTCCAGCACAGAGAGAACAATTAGAGGGCCAATTAACATAGAAGCAATATATCTCCTGACCAAAAATAAGGATGTTTGCTGAAAGTGAACTTTGTTGACATAGCATTTTCCCAGGTGACTTATTTTGGAGAGATAAGAAGGTGTATTTGTTTTTTTTTTTCGTAGCAGATTTGTTCTCTTTTTGTCATGTCTAGCTTGTTGGCCATTTCTCTGTACTTTGACCATTTAAAACATAAGTTACAATAACCAGGAACACAGCATTCTTGTGTGTTTATCTCCAATGACCAAGTACCCAAAATCCAGAAGTAATCATCTTCCACACTCACTGTTTCTGCATATTTTCAACTAGATTGCTTTTCCTTTTATCTTTAAACCATAAATTGTTAAACCTATGGGTGGGCTGTCAGTGCCAAACCTTGACTGCGACACCTGTCACTACCACTATATGAAGTGTCCTGCATACTAGTTAGAAGATAAACCACGCAGAAATGGGTCTAAAAAATAGGAGAAAAATATATAAGCACAAATAAATGATAAAATCATTTAATAAAAAAGGTGAGGAATTCATGGTAATGAAATTATTATTTTCTCCTAAAACTTATAATTAACTTCAATCTTTCACGACAAAATTTTACTGAAATTAGGGACGTGGCAGGTTTAAAAATTTATAGCGGGTTTTGGGTTTTTTTTTCATTTATAGTTAACAATAAAATATCCAAAACTGCAGGAGAGAGGATGAGAAGGCAGGCAGGCATTCAGGCTTTGAAGAGGGCTATTTCTCTCACCGACTGGACATATCTACCCTCAGAGCCGGACCGTTATGACAGCCCATACCACAGGGCTGCACCTCTGGCCGCAGAAGGGAAATCTCATCATTGCACATTTGCTAAATTACGTAAACTGCATAAAATTAGCCTGCCTGCATTACTGCAAGATAACTGAAGTTAATAAACACAGATGATGGAGGCTGCTGCAGAAGAACTTTTGACCCCAGCAAATGCCTACCTGCACATTTGTGATTAATACTAAAATCCACTCACATGTGCAAGCTGCTTTTATGCATGCAGAATCAAAGCATAACTCACTTGTCTGCAGTAGGATGCGCAGAATTGCTTTCCCAGAGCTGATCCCACGCATAATGCTGGCAGACACCTAGTGCTGTCCCCGAGCCCTGGGGCAGAAAACTGTCCATTCTCTGCCTTGGCACTGATCCTTCCTGCAGGACCCACTTGTGTATCAGCTTGGTCCTGCCCAGAGGACTTATGCTTTTCATGAGGTCTGTCAATAACTAGTACAGCATAAACCTGTTCCTACTAGCCTCAAAAGCTTTGGTAAGCAAAAGGCTAGAAAAAGCCTAAAATGAAATAAATTCTTTAGAGGAGATAGCATAAGAAATGTTTTTCACACCCTCCCAAAACTACCAGACGCTGATACTAAAAGTGCTTTCTAAAGCCCCATCTAAGACAACTGTTCTGCTCAGCACTGCCAAGCCCCAGTGACCTGAAGGTTACAGACAATAGTCCTGCACAGGCACCATCCTCCTATTGCAGCCCACACCAGAAAGCGAGCTCTGGTACCCTCCTACCCAAGAGAAGGCTTGAAGAGCTAGAGGACATGGGCCAGCATCTACAATTAACTGCACTGAGCCACTCTGGAAAACAAGGCATTTACATGAAATTAAAATGAATCGACCTATGACTATTTTGTCAAGATGGATCTCATCAAGATTGGTTTACATAAATATTCTAATCAGTTCTTTCATCCTGCCCCTTTCTTTACAGTCGGTGATATAGTTATGCTTTTCTGAGAAAATTATTCCTTATGTTTATTCATGATGCTGTTTTTTCCATGGAGCTATGATCCTCAGAAGAACTGAAGCACCAGAGTGAATACCAACAACAGCCATGTGCCAGACAGGATGGGTGGCTGAGCCTCATAAGAGATATAAGTGGTGAATGCACAGGTGGCATAGCATTGTGAGACTGTGGTAAGACCACACTCTCACAAAGTTCAGAGGGTGAATTGAAGCCTGCAAAGCCAGTTTTATACAGAGACAGGTTACAGGCACTTGACCTTTTTAATTTATCCAAGGGAAGAGTAACAGCAAATATCACTGTGCTCTTCAGTGCCATCACAGGGAGGTGATTCTGGTACTGGGCAGCTCCTTCATTCAGGAAGAAAATAAAAGTAATAATGAGAGCCACAGGCTGGCAGGTAAAAAAAAGAACTGCAGAGTAGGAATGTAGTTAATTAAGTAGTGAACAGATAACCTAATATGGAGCAGATTCCTTATCATTTGAAAACTTAATTAAATGATTATCCTTGAAGAGGTGTCCTAGCTCAGAGATTACAGGTGTCAGGGGAGCCCTGGGAAGGAGAGGGATGCCACCAGAGCTCTCCTTGTGTGCTCGTGATCTTCAGCAGGGCCCTACACTGGGCTTTGGAATCAGGTTCAGCTCTCTCCCCCAGTAAACTTCCCCTTGTTCCTTCTCTGTGCAGCAGGAGGAAATTCAGGCTAAGATTTCACAGGTGTTTATGAGCTTATTTGCAACTCCAGGTTTTGGTGCCAAAATCACTTCCAAAAGTGGTATTAGCAATCCAAACCATATAACCAGCATTCCTGAATGAAGCAGCATCCAAATTATTTTAAAAAGCTTTAGGGCTGCAGGTTGCTTTATGGAGTGGTGAAGTTCATGCCATCCATCCTTAAAAGTCCATGCCCTGCTGCCAGTTTGTCCCATGTTCTCGGCAGCAGGTGAGGACCTAATGCTTCCATCATCTTCCCAGTCTTTAACATGGACACTCTCATTTTGTAAAGACCTAAATAGTGTCAAGTATACAGATACCTCCTACAGCCAGTGATCATCAGAGCTTCTCAAAATAACACAGATAGGAAGCTACGAACATCAAACAGTGAAAGTGCCTGAGAACACTTTCATATGATACTGAGATATTTCAGATACTGAAATATTTAGCCTGGCAGAGTTTCTTTTACAGAAGGGACCATTTCAGAGCAGGCTTCATGGTAGATAGGAGAAAAAGCAAAATAAGAAGCAATCTCGAGAAGTAATAAACTAGCCAGGGAAAGCTCACTTTATCAGCAGTTTAAGGTGGTGCCTTCTCCCATCTCCTTTGCAACAATGAGAGTATTGGACATTCCTCTGTGTACCCATAAGCATCAATGAGATTTCAAGACCCCACAGAGCAGACCAACATGCTCTGATGGATGAACAAGCCCAGTCTTGTACCCCACCAATGCTTTTGATTGTCCACTGCAGTGCTTGCGCTTGGTTAAGAAGCAAACTGTTTGGAGATCAAGGAGAAAAGCAGGGGCTGTGGGGGCCACTGTCATATATTACTGATGTTGATGCCACATTGAAAGCTGCAGAAAAACAAAGAAAAAAAATCAGTGTGACAGAACACAAGGCAAGAAGCACATTTTACTGAGCAAAAATGTGCGAAGTGCGGTGAGTCATTGGAATATCAATGGAAATGGGAAGTACTCTCCAAGGAAACTGCAGGATGTTTCCTCGCTGCACGCTGGAGAGTAGCTCTCCATACTGCAGGTAGGAGGAACACCTTTGTGATGACTGGGGAATGCACAGGGTGAGCAGAAATTTTAGGAAAATTTAGAGATGAAAGATAAACAAAACGCTCAGGAAGACCACCAAGGGGTGAGGGGGAAAAGAAGAGGAAATACTAAGTAAAAGAGATTGAGTATTAATGCCTTGCACAAGACACATATGCAAACACTTCTCTATGTGAATTGGATGTTTTGGAGAAACATGGAGGGCTGTCACTTCCAGAGTAGAACAGAGTGCAGCTGCAGAAGGAGTAAACATTCCTGAGCTAAACCATCCAACCCTGCCTACAGTCCTATCTTCACCACCACAGGCACACCAAAAATACTTGTATTTTCTAGCAATAAGCAAGCAAAAATGGCAAAATCAGAGGCTAAATAGGAGGGGGCTGAAAAAAACCCTCAAACCTAACAGGTGGACAACCATGAAAGGGCAGAACCTCCTCTGTGCTACCTCAGCACATAACCAGTTGCGTTGAAGAGCAATAGGAGTTATAATAAAAGCAAACTCAGGTGTTTTTAGCGTGGGGCTGAAGAAAAATCGTATTTTAAAGCAAACTGAAGACAAATAGAAACCTAAAGTCTGTTTAAATTAAACTAGGATGACATCTCCACCCCCAAAGTAAACAATCTTTGACCAGGCACAAATTCATACAAGCATATGTGGTGGTACTTTATAAAACCTCATTATCTTGTTTGGGAAAGGGACAAGGGACAATAGAAAACAAAATTATGAAAAGGCACACTAGCATGTCTAATTTAAAAAAAAAAACCATGAAATAATCTGTTAGCAAAGCAGCAGATCATTCGATATGACACTTATCCTCATCAAAAGAGGACCCAAAAGGTCTCAGTGAGTGGGTACTAGGCACAAAAGACATACACAACATACCTGCATTCCTGCTAGACTGGATTAGACGTCACTGCCTGGTACAAAACCTGCAAAAAATACCACAAAAGTGATTTATCAGTAATCTGAAGGGACAAAGTGGGAAAGATTTGGACATAGCAAATATAGTTTGGACACAGCCAAAATGACTTCAGATGGGACTCGTGTAAGAAGCTTATTAAAAATCATTACACAAAAACAAAAGCACCTACGGTTATGTAATGCAACTTTGACATCCTCGTTAAAAAGGACATTCACCTCCATGGGATGTATTCCCACATCAGGGAAGATGGAGGAATCATTAACACTAGGACCAGAAGATGCATGAATAGAACCAATATGGAAGGAGAACTGTGCTTCTGTAAAGGAAAGGCATATCCCTCATGAAAGAGAGTGCTGTAAAGGGGACATCAACACACAGGCAAGAGATGTGCTTAATTACTCTCTCCAGAGGCTGGGGAGATTTCATATTTGTATGAGTCTGGTCTTCATCCCCATCCCTATAAAATCTCTGATTCAGAAATCAAACTTACTGCTCTGCAACATGGTGCATCATGTTTGCCATCCTTTTAAAACGGATGTATTGGATCCTTCTGTTCTCTGGTATCGAAGCTGAAGTAAGCAATGGATTATGGGTGAAGCTGCAGTGTTAGAACATGGTGCACCTTGGTCCCTTCAGCTCTTGAGAGAATGCTGTCCAGCCCTGGATACTCTGCTGTCCTTCCAGATTGTTCCCAAAGGTCTTTTGGAGCACCTTTAGATGAGGCAGTCCCAGTTTTCTGTCTGCAGCTGAAACCTCACCTCTCCCAGAGCACTGGTCACAAAATTTATCAAGCTTTCCTGCTTGCTTGCTCTACACACCAGTTTGTGCTACACCTCAGTCCTGATCCCTGTAACAAAAGTTTTATTATTCATTCCAAAGCCTGTTGCTTCTCAGAACATTTTTGAGCCCTTCTAAGTGCAATAATTTGCTAATTCTTTTGCTCTTCTCTACCTTCCTCCTTTAGGAAGGATATGCACTTTTTGGAGCCACCTTCTCACTTCTGTTTTCTTTCAAGAGACTTGGCTCCCATGGGGGCGGAGCTGGAAGGAGATGTGAAAGGGGAGCCTCCTACCTGGTGTAACTCATGAAAGCTCTATTTTTCACGAGCATTCCTACTGCATTATCTGATCCCTTAATTGTCTTAAACCATTTTATATAGCTCTTCTTCTAAAGTTAAGTATTAGTATCCCATTTACTTTTTACTTTCTGCCTTCGACAACAGTGTTGTAGGTTGACTTGTTCTCTATCATAATATGGCTTTTCAATAGCTTTATAGCCCCATACTGCTCATGACTAAATGCAGTTGCTTTTCTCTTTTGCCTGCTTCAACAAACAGCAGTTGTTTATTGCATCTAAAAAAGTAGCCTCTGTGTGACACTCATAAATAAATGAAATCTGTTCTTACTTCTTTTAAATCCTTGCAACCTCTCTAATCCTTGTTAGTATTTTACAGTCCCAGATAGCATCCTGATCAAAAGATGGAAACTAGGGTATGAGTTTCCATTTAAGCATGGAATTTCAATTCACAGAAATGCTGCAAGGCAATCAGGCATAACTAGTTATGTATTTGACTCTGCTTTTTTTCCAGATATAGCATTGCTGCACATCAGCACCATCTACTTTGCCATGGCTGTAGGCTAGTTTCATCAGCTGCCTTTGGTTCCTTTTGGCTCTCTGCCCCCCACTATTGAAGGCATCCACCTTGCTCTCTGCTGCCAGGACTCAATCAAGCTCCACCCAAGTTATCCTCTACCACAGTAGCTCTGATAAGACATTCACCCC
>JANRGW010038772.1:0-13097 GCA_024733675.1 Psilopsiagon aymara | reverse complement strand
ATGTGGAAAAGCCGCTTTCTTTCCACTATTTCACCCCTGAGATCCAGTATTTTCCTAGCCTTGTCAGTGTTGTTGTTCCACACTTTTTGCCAGCAATCCTGGTTTGTATTCTTATGTTCCACTTGGAACAGTGAATCCTTTTGTAAGATTATTCCTTGATGCCCTGGAGCAGGAAACAAACCCAAAAATCTTCAGATGTATTGAAACCTGTGAAAGTATTTATAGAACAGGAATGGTTACCAGGATGTGAGAAACAACAGGTAACTGAACAGTACTCCTTTGCATATATGTAGCACCCCTCCTTTGGCAAAATGAGAACTCTGTGTAATCATGTACTACTGGCAGCTTCTCAGCACTTTGGGTTGCTTTAGCCCTGTTGCATGTGTGGTGAAACTGAGTCCCAAAAGATACCTTCTGTATGGATGGGAAGTTAGTACCCGCGGCTCAACTGTGTTTGAAACCCTGGCTGTTTGGGCTCAGGCGGTCTCACACTAGGTGCCCAGAAGTATAAGCATGAAATCAGTTTTTGGAAACTTAGGGCTGAATGACTTTCCAGCATCACATGTTGGGTTTGTTGCAGGGCCAGGAATACAGCCCAGATCTCCTGGCTCCCTACCCACTGCCTGAAAGGCAAGGCCAGTCCTCAGCTGCCTTTCAGGGGATCCTAGAAAACACTGGCATTTTAGCAAGTCAGCTGGCAGCTTCAGTATGTTTTGTTTAAAATGGTTCACATTCTTCCATCTAATTCCCACACTGAAAATTTTCAGCTTCCTATTTTCCCTGAGCTGTTCCAGTAAGACATACTGAATATGCAGATGTGATGGCGCACATTCACGCACGTGCTTTTCCTGAAGCAACCCTTTAAAGTTTGTTCTGGATGTTTGTTTTACTCTGGTTCCTCTAATCCCCAAAGTGACATTAAACAGAATTTTTTATTCAACCTTTGCATGAAAGGGTCTCTCTCCCTTTATTTGTAACGATACGTGGTTTTAGTTACATTTTGTTTTACTCCCTTGTGCATGGAGGAGATACTGTGTAAATGAAAACATATTGTAATTATTACACACCACGCACATATGTCTTCTCAGACATCTCCCGTACGTACATTCTCTAGAATGTATTTTTGAACGTGCACATCACTGTGTTTTCAAACCCATTCGTATAATAACTGCTTTCACTCTATGAGTGTTCAAACACAGGAGCTGTTCTCTCAAAGTCTTGGAAATACATCTCAAAGGCAACTGAAATTGTGACCGAGAGCAGGAATAGGAGCTGGGAGGCTTGGTACCCGTTTCCTAGTGATGAATCTGTCAGTACAACGTAGGCACTGGGCTTGACCGATGAACTACACACAGTCAGCATGAGTGAGGTAAAGACAATGAAAAAGCTGGCTTCTGCTTCAAGTGGAAGTTATTTTGCTGGAGCAGCATAAATCCTTCACAGGATTTCTTGCTTTCCTAGCAATACAGAAAATTGGGAAATTCCTTTGTTCCCCCTACACCTTGCCTTCTGTAGGGACAGATGCATGTATCCTCACACAGCGGCTTTCTGTGGTGCTCACCTGCAAGCCAGTGTGCAAGACAACACTCACATAACCATTCTGTGCAATGCAGCATGCTTCCCTCACCTGCAACACAAGCAATCCTTACCTTCTCTACAAATACACTATGTTTGCAGGACAAACATTTTTCACTGCAAGACCTTTGTCCAAAAAAAGCCAAGATTGCATTCCTGATATACAACTATTCCACCCTTATGTACAGCTGTTCCACCTACAGAAACTCCCCAGTTCTGTCTGGTCAACTATATTGCCATTTCTGTCAGTACTGTATTGCCAGAGAGGATAAATATGAACCATGTAATGGGGGAAAATGTCTCTGGAGCTGTAAATGTCCTTTTGGATAGTACATAAAATAGATAATTTAATTTTTCTGTGTTTGAGTGTCAGTTAGAAGCACTCACTTGCTTTCTCCCACTGGGTACATGTTTTCCCTTTACTTCAAGGGAAGGATAAAAACATTTCTTTCTTTGAAATAAAGCTGTCTCCTATAGACTGTTCTCTTGTGTTTGGTAAGTTCTGCCTGAGGTATTACTGTGAACATGGACTTAATAATAACTGTCTATGCATGTTTCCACTGAAGGATCTTTAAATGCATAGAGCCTGTAAGATATCACAGCATCCACAGGCAAGATCATAATATGACCATGAAATATTTTACCTCCCCCTGGCAGATGAAGAAATGGGATTTCAAGGTCTCAGTTAAAACCCAAACGAGGTGGCTAAGCAAGTCGTCAGTACTGGGAAGACAAGGTCCTGACCTAAGCCCTTGCTGTAATCACCAGACACAGCACCTTGCCTAGATCAGCAGGGCTCCAGACGAAGTCACCTCAGCAGGGACTGTTTGTGCCAAATCATCAGCTTTGTACGTGCTCCCTGCTGGAAATGCCAGTGCTGTGCAATTTAACTGCCACATGTTATATGGCCAAAAAGTACCATTAGCATAAAGGTGTAATGCAGCCTCAGTGACTGGGGAGGGGAGGCGGGCTGTCCCTTCAGGGTATCTGACCCAGTGTCCACCCTGTGGTAAAGTGTGGCCATAGAAGAGGGTTTTAGCTTCTGTCTTCCAAACTCTGGTTGTTCCTGAGGAGAATGCCCTTCCCTCTGATGTGTTAGCTCATGCTTGTATTCATACCTGAATTTTCACCAGGAGAGAGAATCATAGAATCACAGAATGGTTTGGATGGGAGGGGACCTTACAGCTTATCCAGTTCCAACCCCCTTGCCATAGGCACAGACATCTTCCACTAGACCAGGTTGCTTCAGTCCCCATCCAACCTGGCCTTGAACACTTCCAGGGATGGGGCAGCCACAATTTCTCTGGGCAACCTGTGCCAGTGCCTCACCACCATCATAGTGAAGAACATCCTAATACCTAATCTGACTCTCCTCTCTGTCAGTTTAAAGCCATTCTCCCTTGTCCTATCGTTACATGCCCTTGTAAAAATCCCCTCTCTAGCTTGCTTGTAGGCCCCCTTCGGGTATTGGAAGGCTGCTCTAAGAAGGCTCTCTTCAGAGCCTTCTCCTCTTCAGGCTGAACAAGCCCAGCTCTCTCTGCCTGTCTTTATAGGAGAGGTGCTCCAGCCTTCTGATCATCTTCATGGCCTCCTCTGGACTTGTTCCAACAGAAATCACTCAGTAGTTACTTGTTTCCTTCTTCAAGTGTGATTCTGAGACCTGATGACAATCTGATGCTGTAGGTGTATGACCATTCAAAGATGACATCAACCCACATTATGTCAAAAGAAGCAGTTCTGCCCTCTCTCAGATCTTGATAGCAAATTGGATTGAAAAACTGATTGGCAGTAGGAGTCAAAATATCCAGGTGCCTTTCTGAAGTTTGCAGGATCATAACAATTTGAATTGGGTATGCTTATCCAGCCCAGCTGCACCTGCTGCAGGAATGATGACTTCTAAATCCCTATTTGAACAGCTGCAAAATGTGACTACTACCAACTCTGCTCTCAGGACAGCTTAGGGACAAATTCTCCAGTGTCCATCACTCATGGGCTTGTACACTACTCTCTGGGTAGATGAGGTGTTAGACAAGCACCTACATTTTTCAGATAATATAACCCCTTAGAGTTCTGCTTCTGGTGGCTACATATTTCATGTCAAGAAGCAGGAAAGAAAAAGCGCAGTTTTCCATGTGCACTTCTGAAATCTGATTCCTTGTTTGGAAGCCTCAGTGTGGGCTGAGCTCTTTGGAGGATTAAGTCCTCATCGGTGAACTGCAGGATGTGTTCAGAAAAACTCATGATGGGTGGAAAGCTGGTCTGGTGGCAACTTGCACTGGCTCTGTTGAGGGAAAGCAAGTCTTGACTTTCATTAGCTCCACTGGGCTAACAAAGAGGAGAAGATGGATGCTATTCTAGTGTCTGTACCACCACCAAAATGTCACATTGCAGTTCATGTAGAGAAGAAGGAAAAAAGCATAGTTGTTTTTTTTGTTAAAGCTTTTGGATAGCTTTGGCTGTTCAAATAGCTATATAATATTGTTTGGAAATGGAGACAAATTCAAAGTCACTGAAAAGGAATAAATTTAAGTAAAATGCGCTGTAATTGCAGTTACTTTTCCAGTCGTTTTTTCTTTCTGTTCAGGAAGGAATTCACAAAGCAGCAAATGCTAGTTGCTACATTGGAAACCTCATCTCTTCCAAAGCAGGAAATTTTATACAGAGCCACCTTTCAAATTAATGCTTGGTTACTATTTTTTAAAGACTTATATTTAAATTGCTGGTTTTCGTTCAGTACCATGTTCTTGCATTTCAGGCCTTGCTCTGATAACACAGGGGCCTTGGAAGCAATATGGGTTTAATAGCTGCTGTCCAAGAAGCTGATGTTCACCCTCTGTGCAGTTGCGCCCTCAACCTGTGACAGTGAGCTGTGAAATCAGGAACAGATCCACAGTGAAGAAACCAACCAGAAATACAACTTTTTCTGAAGTGCCAGTGTGGCTCCGTTCGAATTTAACTGAGGTGAAGGTGGTATTTCTGGGGCTCAGCCCCCTCCAGCCACATGTTCCTGCCCTGCTTCTTTGGGCTTCTCATTCCCACATGAACCCGTCCAGGCAGTTAAATAAATAAAACCTGGTCTTTTCTCTTTGCAAGTTCAATTTTGAATCTGTTTAACTCCTTATATTGTCATTTTAACTGCTTATATCATTAAAGGGCTGCACCTTGAAAGAGCAGCATCTTTCAGCATTGGGGTGGGACAGAGGTCTTTATTACTGTGGTAATGCTGCTAGCAGCACCATATTGTCCAGTTCCAGCCTTAGTTTTGGAATCCTGAGCTCTAAGGGCCAAGCTGGCACACAAACAAATGGGTGTGAGCTGACCATGAATAAATTTAGGCTGAAATTAGCAAAAGTATTGCAGCTTTTTTGCATGGTGAGATGCCAGAGTCCCCAAATAAACCATGGCTTCAAGATGCTCACTGAGTTTATAGATGGGATCATATGATGTGACACTAAGAGGCACAACCCCCTGTTCTTAATATTAGGCCTTATCTACTTAAAAGGAAAAAGAAAAAAAACAGTGATTTAACTGAACAGTCTATTTAAATCAGTAGTGGTCTTAATTTCTAAGGCTTTGCTTTTGGTTTAAAGGGTAACTAACCTACACAACACTGATACACTGATATAACTCTTCCAGATTAGGTTTGCATGGATGCATATTTTGCTGAAAATTTGTATCTGAAAACTCTTAATTTGAGCAGGTAGTAATGTTATAGTAGCATTTTGCAAACAAGATCTAAAATGGGCGACTTTATTTTCTGCAGTTTGAATTGCACGTATGTGATTGGTGCTAGAATAAAGGTGAGGGATAAAATGATCTTCTTTTTGGTACAAATGTAAATGCAGTCTATTCCCCAGACAGTTTGAACAGGTTTAGGTTAAGTCTGTTGCATCCAGAATGGACAGGAGATTCCTTTACTGAAGTGTGACAGTACAGAGGGTAAGTTCTGAAACTGGTTAAATCGGTGTAACCTTCTGATACAGACAGGGCTATATTCATAGTGATTCAGCCTTATATATATATATTTATATTAATATTAAAATGTAGTAAGCATACTTGGAAAATGGTTTTTCTCTGGTTTGGAAACTGCAGTAACTACTTAGATGATACAGTTGATACACTGGAGCATTATTCCTAATACTTTTTGTTTGTTACTTGCACTTTGAATGCACTGTATTTGAGCAGGAACGACATTTAATTGATGACAAAAGTATTTGGTGGTTGAAAGAACAAGAAAACAAGTAGATTTAATTTTGATCCTGATTCAGCAAAGACGAGGAGGCATATGCTTACTTTCAAGTGCCTGGTTTAATGCTTTGCTGAATGGAGGTAAATCTGCAGCACAGATTTACTGGTTTGAACCTGTTACTCAGCCCTGCCTGTGCCTCTCTTTCCCTTTCTCTAAGGTGAGGGGAAAATAGTGGCTGTCAGAGTTGTTGGGTCTAATGAATGGGGTGTATGTGCTTGCTTTGCAATTCCAGAGTGGAGGAAGAGCTGATTATTAATACTATTTTCATTAGACTGGACTTTATATGAGTATCTTTGAAGACTCTAACAAGAAGGAGAGAAACTAAATTTCATTTCAATTTATTCCATGGATTACTGTTTCCTTTGGAAATGTATATATTGAGCTTTGCTGGCAATGATTTAACTGACATGAGACTATTGATCTGAGTCAGTCTGACACTGTGGTCCCTGTGACTTACACTGAGGTGCTGAATGTCCAAGACAGAGCAGTAACTGTGCATCTCCCTGTTTCCTATGGCCATTCCCTCTTGGAGAGCTAAGAACCACTACAGCAGTGGAACTTAGGTTCTTCAAGTGCAAGTTTAACTTAACTTTAAATACTTGACTTTCTTTGCCAATTGATGTAATTATTACAGAGTATGGAACAAACTAAACGGAATATATACTCAGAGCAAAACTGAGTTCCAGGCCTATGAGATGCAGAAACATAGATCTTGATTTGGGATGACTCCAGTGGGACTGGGGGAACTAGCTACCCCTTTAGGAAGGGTGAAGGGTGCTCCATGCTTTGCAGGATCAGAGTAAGGAAGAAAACACTTAAAGCCATCCAGCTGTTTCCATCCCCTGGCCTGTTCTGAAATCTCTGCCGAGAAGTTGCTTTGACTTGGATTGCCTTTCTCTGCCTCCTTGCTCATGCTGTCAGAGAACTTTGTCTTCAAGAAGGGCTGACATACCTGTTTGTAACCACCACATTCTGAGTCCAGAGTTCTCACGCAAATCCTGCAGCCAGCATCAGCTCTCTAGCAGGACAAGAACTGCCCTCCTCTCACTGCTTGAGGGGTACATTCTGCTGTCAGCTAAGGCAGGTAACAAACCAGCTCCCAGGGTTGGTCCCCTGGAAGACAAATAAAGGAGGGATGTACTTCCTTCTTCTCTCTTTTCTCATGTCTTACTCTCCTCCTAAGGTAGTTAATTCTGCATGTAAACTTAGCACTTGGGAAAGTTGTTGGCTAGAAGGAATTAAGGGTTAGACTCTCATTTGTAGAAACCTACAGCATTGGGGAGCAGCAGCATGGGCTCTTGAACCCTGCCTGGTGTTGTGTTTCAACCTGACTTCCTGTGGCTTCTTGGAGGGGGTCTGGGGAACCGTTCTGGAAGAAGAAATTGTTAGTGCAAATTAAGGAGATGGGGTGTCTCTTTGGCAAGTAAGCTGTGGCACCATGGGCAAGTTAAATAAGCCGCTGGATGGTCAGCACAGTATAATGCTTGGTGCTTTTTTCACACATAGTGGAGCTGATCTAACTTCTTATAGAGCCATTTCTTATAGACCCATTTGCCCGTATAAACAAAGGATGCTAAGAAGGTTTCAGTTTGTGATTATGGCTGATCTGCTGCAGCCCCAAAAACCTTGGGTCTACTTATGGGTCAGAAACCCTTGTTCTAGTCATGAGAACAAGAAGTGCAAAGTTTGGGCCAAACATGTCCCAGTTTGTGTTTCTGGCTCTTGACTGAGGTCACCAATATGCAAATAGAGCCCTGTGGAAAAGGGAAACAGATGGTCTGGATCTGTCCCTGGGAATATCATAACCATAGACAGTTTCCAGACAGCTGTGTACCTGCAGGGATGGGTCTGTGTTGCTTACTTCTTGATTTGGAGGAACTAGAATAGATTTTTTCCGTTTTGGAGGGGGGTCATGTCCTGGTTTATCCATGGAGTTTGCTCTTTTTTTTTGCGGTGGGTGGGATGGACTTGCTCCAGGTGAGCTTCTTGCCTGTCATGTGAAATACTGTGACATAAATGACTGTTCATAAAACTTGACATATATCCCGTATCTTTCACAAATAAGAAGCTGGTTTATTCATAGAATCACTGTCCTTTATACCTGTTCTGGTTTTAAATGGTGAAATATTTAGTATCTGGCCTTTTTTGATGTCTAATAGGTCTGCTTTTACTTGCAACCTCCCTCCATTCTTGTTCTCCTTGGTGAAGCACTTCAGGGAGAGCTGTCAGTAGGTCTGCTGAGACTGGCAGGTATATCTTGGCATTTGCTGCACTACATGCACTGGTGACAGTGAGACTGGATGTCATTGGGCAGGGGAGTCATGGAAAAATAAAAGAGCAAGGTAGTGGTGAGAGGAAATCTGGATCTGTCAGCGGGGTGACGGATGATGAGATGCAGAAAAAGGTAGCACATGAGCACATCAGGAGATAAAACGGAGTCTGTAAGTACCGAAAAAAACAAGCAAGACAAAGCAGGAGTAATCTGCCCTGTTAGCAGAGACAGACAGTACGTAACAATTCAAGGAGGCAACGCAATGTAAAGACAAAAGAGAGGTTACAAAGGGTGGTGAGACACTGGCACAGGCTGCCCAGACAAGTTGTGGCTGCCCCATCCCTGGAAGTGTTCAAGGCCAAACTGGATGGGGCTTTGAGCTTTGAGCAACCTGGTCTAGTGGAAAGTGTCCCTACCTACGGCAGGGGGTTGGAACTGGGTGATCTTTAAGGTCCTTTCCAACCCAAACCGTTCTCTGATTCTATGACTAATGTGCTGGGATACTTTGAGAAGGTGTTATTACACAGCCTGTAACACTGCAGCTGGATCTGGACCTGTACAGGTGACTCCAGTTGTTGCTAAAGTAATAATCACATGCAAATAAAATAACACATTTGGATCTGGGAAGGTTGACAGCAGTACAGCAGCATGGTGGTGTGGTGCTATGCTGGGAAAGGAACAGGTTGGCAGCAGGGGAGCAGCACAGGACCAAAAGAGTGGGGGCTGGTGGGATAACAGATGATTTAGGTTTCTGTGTGAGGGCTGCAGTTTAGCTTCAAGGTGCATTTTTATTATTTTAATGTACACTCCCTCTAAAACTGGTTCAGCTGAATGGGCAAGTATGTGACTTTAATGAGATTCCTGACATCTTAGTAAGAACTGTGGCTAAAACTGAGTGTGGCTGCCAGAAGCAGATGTATAGCATGACATTACGCTGTGTGTCTTGGTGCTGTCAACTGGCAGGTCCATGGTTAAAAACTAGAGGGATTCCCTTTCAAGCAACACATGTAAATTCTCCTTCCCAGGCAATGCATCTCTACTGGGCTCCATAAGTAGAGGAGGCTCTATTTCAGTGAATATTTTTCCCATCTTGAGTAATTGTCTTATGTCAGAGAGAGCAATAAATGTTTTTGGATGCACTGGACATTAAAAACAAACATTGAACCACAGTCAAGATGCAAAAATAAACAGGAACTTGAAAGAAGCTCTTGATCATTATAAGCAAAATGTATGTCTTGTTCTCCTCAGCCTGGGAGGAACCAGACAAGTTGCAGAAATGAGGATTGTTGGAGTTAGGTGGAGAGAGACCTGTTTTTTCTGTCAACATTTCTTACAGCACTTGATAAAGATCTGTGCTGTACTTGAGGACATCCCAAATGTTTGAAAAACAGTAAGGGTAGGACAAGGAGTTTGCATGAGTAACTCTCCTCTCATTTATCAGGGCTGCCTTCCAGCCAGGGTTCAGGGTTTTTCATGGTCTGCCAAATCTTTGCAAATGATCTCATGGACATGACCTCTCCTTCTTGGAGTCTTGCAGCTTCCCTCCAGCAAGCGCTGCAGGAACGGCATTGGGATTGCAGTGATAACTCTCTGGCTGCTCTGCCAGCGCTTTGAAAACTCGGTGTGTAAAGCTGTGCTTAGTGCACAGTTGTCCCCTCTGAAAAGAGAACAAAGGCAAACACAGGTACTAATGTTAGGCAGCCAGCCAGCGCAGTAGACAGTTGCCTAGGGCAGCAGACTGTTGAATGCAGCAGAATGCCAAGGCTTTACAAAGATGCAGGCTTGCTGCCGCTGTTCTCCCCTCTAAGAAGCCAGCATTAGACCTTTCATCTGAGGGTTGAGATTCATGTCCCATTTTCAGGTGACAGCTCCCTCTTTGTCCCAGATGATCCTCAGCAATCTGGGTACAAGCATCAGACCTGCAGTGCTCCAGCCATGGAGTAGCTTTTTGAGTGATCCAGGCCTGCTGAAAGGGGTGGGATGGGCCCTTCTTCATCAGAAGCAAGGCAAACCCTGGCTTTGGGGTTCTTTCTGTTGCCCCTTCTTCCCCTGCTGTATCAGGAGTGCTCTGATTTGGTGTGAGTGGGCTGCTGCAGGGGAGGGATGGTTTAGGATGAAAGTGGGAATCGCTTGGGTGGCAATGAGTGAACAGGGATGATGTCCAAGGGGTGATCTGCCCGGCATGAGATTGGGCTCTCCTGGATCTGAGACAGGGGTTACCAGGGTACAGAAAGGCAGATGAGACCAGCTTTATCAAATACCGTCTCAATACCCATTACTGTAGTGATCCTTTTCATGTCACCTGTGTGGAGCCATTCCAAAATCCTACTCACTTATGGCCTCCTTCCCCTGAAGCCCTAAGCCCTCAAACCCTACCAGCATCTCAGTCGTTCATCTGGGATTACCCAGCAGCAGCTCCTTACCCCCTCTCTTAAGTGATGCTTCACTGACTCCGTTCATCCCAGCCTACCAGCAGCCCTGCTTCACCCCACCTCTTATCTGGACTTCCCCCAGCTAGCCCTGCTTTGGCCAACAGCCTCACCAAAGCTGCTTGAACCAGCTCTTCAGTTGGGCTTAAAAAATAACCCAGGCTTTTTATTTACAACATGGAAAACTTGCTTTCAAGGTTTGGGTGGCAAGTAGAAACAGGCACAAGGAACAGTGATAGACACTATTCTTCAGATCACCAGCCAAGTGTTGCACAGCCTTCGATCTGGAAGTTGCTGGCTGAGCTAAATCCCTCCAACAGCGCTTCACCTGCTATTACTACTTTATCTGAAACCATAAACACAGCCAGTGAAGAAATTATTTCCAGCTCCTTAAAAAGGACTTACTTCCATGATTCTCATCTTAACTCAACGGCAGTCCCTCTCACCAGCAGCAGAATTAGGCAGAATTCAGAGCCTCAGACCTTTCCCGCTGAAGCATCTCCTTTCATTGTTGGCTGGATAAGTGATCTTATCCCATAAGGCAATTTTTATGTCTCGTGTTTCGTATTAAGATCACCGCCTTGCTTGTGCATGTTGGAAAGGTTTTTGTTTCAGTCACGTCCCAGTGCTGATGTGGACCACCAGTCCACCAGTGGTATGTCCTCCTCGCCCTGTGGATTTGTGCATATGCGCTCTGAGAAGCTCACACGAACGCAGATATTGACATCACCTGTCTTTGTGGAAGTGTCTCATGGACTGGTGCTGTCTCACATTCCTGGCTGGGAGAAGCACCAAGGGTGGCTCACCACAGTTTACTCCTTTCTTAGAATCCATGAGGAGGCTCAGTGAGGGTGAAGCTTGGAGATACATCTCTCCCATGGTGTCATCTATTAACATGACGCATGTGTGTGTGAGACAGTGAGAGCTTTTCTTTCCACCATCCTAGTTTTTCCTTCTGGCTGTGGTGAGATGGAAAGGTGGGATGCTCTCATCTCTGCCAGCGAGAAGGTTTTCTGTATCTGAGTCTGGCTTGGAAATTCTTTAGGTGACATCACACTGTGTCTGTGCAGACTCATTGTTTGTCATGGAAAAGCCATTCATCCATATACAACTTCCTTCCTCCCCAGACTCTGGGAGATAAACTTTCCATTCTGTCTATTCCCTATAGAAACAGACCCAAAACACGTATGCGTGGCTACACACACATACACCTCGCTGTCCCTCTGTCACACTCAGGGCTGTGGAAGGAGGAGAAGGGAGGATATAGGTGTGAATAAAGTCACCCTGTTTTCTTCAGACGTGGATCCTGCTGTGCCCAAGCAATAAAACCCCCCTCCCACCGAGGTTCTGGGTCGCACAAGGCTTTTTTGTCCTGAGGCTAATTCTGGCACTTGCAGCCCCACATCTGCCTGCCAGGTGAGATGGGCCACCAGCTGCAGGTACAGCACATCTGGATGGGGGTGGAAGTGAAGCGTGCTGCAAACAAACACAGCAAGTCCACCGTGGTGGGTGAGAGGAATTCCATATAAAATATACTATACTTCAGTGGTTAGAGATGCCGAGCCTGGTGATTCATGCCTTGGGTGCTGCTTGCTCCCGAGGCAGAGTGAAAGACTGAGTACTTGCGAGTCTTGGACCGCATACACCATGGCCACAACGCGGGGGGGGACCCGCATGTTCAACCTGTGTTTGGGGAACTGCCGCCACCACAGAGGCAGGGTTGGGGGGGTGCCAGGCCCTGGGGGGAGGCTGTGTGGGAGAGAAGGTGTTGTCTGTGGTGAAGATGTGGGGACCGCGGTGTGCAGAGGACAGAACAATGGAAAGCTGTGTAGAGATGCAGGCAGCAGCAGTGGTGTCGAAGGTGTGATGAAGTGGCTGTGAAGGAGGCAGGCTGCGAGGAGTGTTTGTTACAAGTACCCGCACAGGTCCGGGATGCGCGCTTTTGCCTTCTGCGGTGTCTGGGGTGGGGGGAAAAGAGTGAGGAGCTGCCAGATTGCCCCCGCCTTTGAGGATCCCGGTGGGTTGAGCAGGGAAGGGAGAGAGTGGTGTTTGGGCAAGAGGAGCCTTTGAAGCTTTTCTCCTGTCCACCTCCTCTGCCCATAAAGTTATTAGTCACTGGTGCCAGGCTATCTCCTCTCGCCGCCGGCAGCCCAGCCGCGCCTCGCAGACCCCCTGCCCGGGCCGCTGGGCCGGAGCCATGCTGTGGGGCCCCTCTGGAGGCCTTTTTGGGGAGGGGGCAGCTCATTTCCGAGCCGGACCTGCATTACAAAGGCTGGCAGCGGGGCCAGCGCGCCGCTTTGATGTGCCCTGCCGCCTCCCCGCACACCTGCGGCCCCGGGGCTCACGGCCCGATCCGGTCCACGGGGGAACCGTCGGACTGCGGGTGGACGGCGCATCCCCTGGGCCCGAAGCTCCCGGTGCCCCTGCCTCACACGGCCGTCTGCCCCGGCACGGGACGGGGAGGCTCCGTCGGTGGTGGCGCAGCCCCGGCAGCGCGGCCCCTACCCCGGGGCCGAGGGCGGGCGGGAGGCAGGGCCGGGACCGGAGCCCCCGGGAGGCGGCGGCCGGGGGC
>JANRGW010038771.1:0-22843 GCA_024733675.1 Psilopsiagon aymara | reverse complement strand
CCCTATTTCCCCCCTTTCTCCTCCCTCTCATTCTTTTCCTTTGTCTCCTGGACTTATTCCCATTCTCGAGGTTGTCTTATTAATTTTCCTCTTTCTCAAAGGGAAAAAACAGGCTTGTGGGCTGGAGACTTTACAACATTCCCTCATAGTCCTGGATTTCAAACGCCTAGCCGGGGGTCTGTAATGTACTGACATGGAAAGACTAGACTTATTATTAAACTAATAATCCAGGAATTTTTATGAACTTCAGAGCTCTAACCACATGGCATGGGGTGCTGAGGTATTAGCAGCCATCGGTGGAAAGCTACTGTGGCTGGACACACCAGCTTTGTCGACACTCGGGAGTAGGGCTGCGAAGATGAATGAGATGAGGAGATGGGTGGTTAGAAATGAGATGCAAATAAGAGCACTCGGTGGGACCTGCCTTCTTCCTCACAGGTTTGTACTTAGTGTTAGGCAGGTTATAGCCCCCAAACTATGAAGTGAGATATCAGAGGGTGTTGAATAAAATGGGATTGCTAGGAGTTGGGGTGCAATTGTATATTTGCCTTATTTTGTACTTCAGCTGCTGCTACATACCAAGTGAGATGGATCTTTGATCCAGATCAGCATGGCTCTGCTTGCATTCTAAGTACACACTAAGCTGGTTGAGATGCTGTTACACCTCTCGTTTTCACATCTTTTTCTCATGGCAAAGATCAAAAGCCAGGGTTTTCAGATGTGATTGGGAGGTTTTGTCTTGAAGGCCTTATAAGGATGGGTTTTTTAAGGATGTTTATTCTGGGTTGGTTTAAGAATCACAGAATCCCAAAGTGGTTTGGTTTGGAAGGGACCTAAAAGCTCATGCAGTTCCAACCCCCTGCCAAGGGAAGGGCACCTTCCACTCAACCAGATTGCTCAAAGCCCCATCCATCCTGGTTAGGAATCCATCTAACTTGGTAGCCACAGCACTTTCCAAGATGCAACGTGTGGAGAGGACTTGCTGCTTAAAAATATCTCTACCAGCAGCGATCTTTCCAGTCAGAAAAGGACTCAACTGATCAAACATATTCAATGTAGGGCATTCAAATGTGAAGTGCATTCAGCTGGCATTCAGAACCACTGTGTTGCTCACTTTATTAGCTGGTACAGTGCAATCCCTTGGCTTGATGATGCTTATTACATTCTCAGAGCATAATTTCAAATGATGTGTGAAACACATTGCTGCAGACACCAGGGCTGCTGCTTGCTTTGGCGTTATCAGCCCCACATTTAATTTGGGAGGGGAACCACCTTTGTGGCGATCTGCGCATGGTTTTGCAAAGCTTTTTTAATGTCCTTCAGTTGCATTTTAAGGGAGAGAGTTGACCTTCTGTAACGTGCTTTATATCATTGTAGGAGGTGACATCACATGTGAGGGTTTTTTCCACTGCAGGGCATTTGCACCACCCCTTGCAGTTTTTGATTGCCTGTCAATGTGCTTATCTTTCCTTTCTAAGTAATTAGAAACACTGGTTTTGACCATGCCCCTCATCAGAGACTAAACACATCAGGCCAGCCTCTGTGTAGCTCAGGTGGTAGAAATACACTGGCTGCCCTGATCACCTGAGGGGGGGAAAACAAAGAGTAGGAAAAGCTCGCTGTCTCCCTGTGATGGATTACTAACCCATCCCTGGGATATTCCAGAGAGAGCAGACACACAGCCCATGCTGAGGATGAATTACTGGATCCTATTATAACAGGAGGAATTAAAGAAAGAAGGAGAACTTCTCCAGATAATCAGCACCAGCTGCCATGTGCAGGGTACCTCCATCCTCCAGGCAAGCCGCAGCTGTGATTCATGCCACATCCCACATTGCTGCCTGCCCTTAACATCTAAACAGTAAGACATGTTCTGCTTTAGGACATGCATATTTCTTCCTTACTTGTGCGTTTCCGGCTGCTCACCAAAGCAGGCAGGCAGGGAAGATGTAACTCATCCGTGAGGAGGACGATGGACGAGGGCATAGAGAGGGGGAAGATTCCCATGAGCCTCTGAATGGGAGACATGGATCTGCTTCAGCTCTGTAGTAGGGTAATTGGAAGCAACAAGGCAGAGCTTGAAAATGTCTTTGTGGGAGTCACTTCTCACAATATATGGAGTGCTTACAAGAAGCTGTGACAACCCCAGTGCGTGGCTGAGAGGCTCAGTCCTTGACCTAAGGCAGTGAGGCAGGAAAAGTTGTTTCATGGAGTTTCAGGGTTGCTTTAGAGGAAAAGAGGGCAGAGGGGTAATGGAGTCACAGCAGTTTCTATCTGGGAAGCTCAAATTCGGTCATGAAACTTAGCTTTGGCTTGCTAAGATAGCTGCAGATGGACCTTAGAGGTCTTTAGGAGGTCCTCTGTGCCTGAGGCACTCTCCATAGGATGCCACTCTGCTCCTATCCTCACAGGCTGCCTTTATTTTCCCTGCAACACCCCACAGATCAATGCTAACCTTACCAGGAATTGGTGTTTTCCTTCCTTTTTGGTAGTTTTCCTCCTTGGAAGGAAAGCCCTTTTTCCTTCTTGGTTGATGCATGGTTTTCCTATGTTTCTGGCACCAGCCATCAGCCCAGACGCTACTGCAGCCTGCTCCACACACAGAAATCTTATGAAACCCCAGATATGTAGTCATCACCTTTCAGGAGAAGATGGACCTATGAAAAGTGGAGTTATTTTTGCTGATAGACCTCATTTTCAGATTCAGAGCCCTAAAGCCAGCCTATGGATTCACCTTTTTACACCCAGTTACTGTACAAAGACAGCATGGAGGACCAGCGCCCGGCATCCTCTCACCTGGCAGCCAGGACATGAATGAGATCAGAGAATCCCATAGTGGTTTGTGTTGGAAGGGACCTTAAAGCTCCTCCAGTTCCAACCCCTGCCACCGGCAGGGACACCTTCCATAGAGCAGGTTACTCCAATTGCCTGTGTCCAACCTGGCCTTGAACACTGCCAGGGACGGAGCAGCCACAGCTTCTCTGTGCTTGTGTTAATCAGTCTCAGTGGAATCTTTCTGCTTTAAACCTTATTTAGAGTTTACCACCTACACATTTCATCTGATGTACTTTTGTTCCTGTGCAAGCTGCTGCAGACGGTGAGCCCTACGTACCACCAGCTTGCTGCAGGCTTTTTGGCTGGAAGTTGCATTGTGTCTTCATCCAAAACCATCCCTACTTCACCTCCCATGAGCTCTGGTTGCTGGGCACAGCAGGAGGGGAGTTAAAACGAATCCACTCCAGGGGGATGAAAAGGGGGAATCTCTCAGTGTCGCATGCTCTGGCTGGGCAGTAATCCCATCCAGGAAAGCTTATGCTGTTCCAAATCTCACCCTTTGATCACTCCTGGAGAGGCAGTGGATCTGGGGCCTCTGCCGATGACCTGCCGCCGGGGCCCAGCAGGGTGGATGGACAGTGATGAATTGGTCTGAGGTAGGATATCCTACTGCAAAACACATGTGTTGCACATCTTTCCTCCCTCCCGCTCCTTGAAAGCCCATGCAGGAGCTGGGGTTTGTCTCCTTTTGGCTTGGAACCAGTAAAGAGGTACTTCTTTAGGGGAGGGTGTGATTGCACTGGTGTATGGAGCAGTGCTCAGCAGAATTGGTCCCCATATGGATGTGCAGCAGCTAAGTCGCACTTGGGAATTGCAGCTTCATTCCGTCTGTCCAGGATTAACTCTTGGCCACTGCAATAAAAGGGTATTTCTTTCTGACTGCTGCTAAATGCCTTCATTTTTGCAAGAGAAAAGGAATATTTGCAGCTTTGCTCTTTTAACTCAGTGCTATGGTACCCAAATGCTCTAAGGAGTTCATGTCATGATCAGAGGTAGGGATGTCAGAAGTCCATACCTCAAGGCTCTGTGTAAAGGTGCTTCTGTCTGACTGGAGTGACATTATTTTACTGCAATGAAGCCTGTAAAGTTAAACAAGGTCTGGCTGCCACTGTGTTAAGCATTAGACATGTAGGCTGAGACCTACCAAGCTTGTTATTTAGGCAGATATGACAGACAACTGTGAGGAAAGGCAATGTTACCATGGGAAAATGAGGCCCAGAGAAGTTGGAGTTCTTGAACAAAAGCTTCGAGATTCAAGCAGTTTAAGTCTCCAGTTCCATGATCCCAGCACATCCCTCTGGTACCCATTGTCCTGAAATGATTGCTTTGTATTGATGGGTTTCCATAATCCCATGTGTTATTGAAGCTCTACGTGCCTGGAGAAGACTCCAGCAAGACCCTATTGAGGCAATTCAGTTCTTAGAAAGAGCTTATAAGAGAGATGGGGAGAGACTTTTAGCAGGGTCTGTTGTGATAGGACGAGGGGTGATGGTTTTAAACTACAAGAGGGAGAGTCAGGCTGGATATGAGGAAGGAATTTACCATGAGAGTGATAGAACACTGCCACAGGTTGCCCAAAGAGGTGGTGGATGCCCCATCCCTGGAGACTTTCAAGGCCAGACTGGATGTGGTTCTGGGCAACCTGATCTAGTTGAAGGTGTCCCTGGTCATTGCAGGGCTGGAACTGGATGAGCTTTGAAGGTCGCTTCCAACCCAAACTGTTGTATGAGTCTACTATTCAGTTCTCTCACCGTGGTGCATGGAAGCTTTTGAGCCATGAAAACGAGAAAGAGAGATGGGAAACAGAGAGAGGAGATAAAGAAATGCTCCCACATGTGAGGATTTGGGCTCTGTCTGAGGTTACGCAGCAGTCTGGAAGCAGTGGGAATGTGCTACAGCCATGGAGGACAGTGCAGACCTTGGGTCTACAGAGGAAGGCGTGAGCAGTGGGAGGGCAACGAGGAGGTGGGCACCCCTTCCAAGCCCCAAGGGCTGTCAGCTCTCATGGAAAAGAAGCAGCAGCAGACCCCACGCAGGTGCCTTTCTGGCAGACAGATGTTTCTATCGCGTGTTTGGCAACCATTGAGCACACAGATTTTGGAACAGGGATGAGTGGAGACAAAGGGGCTGAGTCAGAACAGAAGATGCAGCCAAAGCCTGGTGAGGCTCAAGTGTCCATGTGCGCTTTGGAGATGTGAATCCCACCTTGGATTCACACAACTGGCATGCAGACCAGCGCACAGACACACACACACACCACCTCCCACGGCATCTTCAGAAGAGTTGCCTAAACTGATGGGTAATGCAACTAATAATAGTGTTAGGCAATTATTCTCTTCCATGTATCCTCCACCAGCTTCAAAACCTTTGCAAAACCTCTTCAGGATAAGGGCTGTCACTGTATTTTGTGCCTGTGCCTTGTCAAGTATGGTGGGAGCTTCAGTCATGGCATTTACATCATGGGATTTGAACAAAAGTCCTTTGAACAGGCAGGGATAAGCCAGAAAATCCCAGCCACTGATGTGGCTTGTGCTCTTATGGAGGGAAATCCCCAACCCCAGCTCAAAATGGAGATAAGGTCAGCATCAGAAGAGCAATGTTTCAGGTTTTGGGAGGTATATTTAATCACCTAAAGGCTACTAGACAGCAGCATTGGTACAAATGAGAAGGCAGACAACAGGTTTACTGTTATGCATTCAAAGCGAAGCTAAATAGCATTAACTTGTATGCTGATATTAAGCTAAATGTAACAATGGAAAGTAAGAAGCTGGATTGGACCCAGGGGCTTGGAGCAAGCTGCTCTAATGGAAGGTGTCCCTGCCCATGGCAGGGGATTGGAACTGGATGAGCTTTAAGGTCCTTTCCAAATCAAGTCATTCTATGATTCCATGAGTTAAAGAAGATCTGCATCAAAGCTTTTTGTAATCCCTTCCTACTATAATTGTTCCTTACGGTTTTGTTCTTCACACACTAATTCCTTTCTAGCAAAAGACTCAGGACTGATAAGAAGTTCACAGAAGTCCTTACAAGTCAACCACTCTCTTTATGGAAGCATTGGGCTCTTGAGCTCAATGTATTTCTAAGGAAGACCGCATGAAATGGTGCCTGAAACAGCAAGGGCTCAACTCAGTGTTTGTGTCTGTGCAAATAAATCAGTGTGCCCAAGATTGTCCTGTGACTCTGAGGCCATCTGGCATGGAAAAGCTTGCATCCATGCTTTTAAGTCTGAGCAGGTCCCTTCATCTGGACTGCTCACTGGGAATGGTTCTTGGCCTCTACTAGATCCCAAACCACAGGTGAATGTGTTTCCATGCCCATAAATCATAGAATCATAGAATGGTTTGGGTTGGAAAGCACCTTAAGATCATCCAGTTCCAACCCAGACACCTTACTCTAGACCATGTCACCCAAGACTCTGTCCAAACTGGCCTTGAAATGTCTCCAACACTCTTCATGAACTGGTACAGAAAACAGTGTTGATTCCAGAAGCCCCTTAATGATTTGCATCCTCTTTAAGGTCCAGAGTGGTTGAACTCTTGGACAACACTCACTAGCATGGTGACCTGTTTCTTGGCTAGGTAGAGCTCCTGCTGCTTATAGCACAAGGCACCACATGTGCCATGTCTTGGTGCACAGGGTGGTGCGTCAACCCAGTACAAAGCATCACTGGTAACATTTATTAACCCAGCTCTATGGAGTGGGCACCATGGGGATTCCATGGGGTTTCAGTAAGAGCAGGAACAAAGCCTTCACCCACTACAAACCAGAAGGAAGAATGAGAAAGCCAATGGCAGTGGGAAAGTGGCTGTAATGGAATGGAGCAATGACTTCACTTCCCTTCTCATTACAGTTTGTTTTGATAAAATCAGCTGTGTCACCTCTGTTCTTCCCCGCAAGTTAATGCTGAACCTGCTAAATGAATCCCTGTGGCACCAGTTGGACTATAAAAGCAGGCAGTCAGAAAGCACTGCCTCCCTCAGCTCTGAGCTCAAGAAGCACAGATGCCTTGCAGACAGCACAGCCTTTGTCCTTGCATGAGAGGCAGAAAGCTTTGGTACCTTCATTGAATATCATTCGTAGTGATCCTTCTTGATTTGCTGTGAATAAAGCAATGTGGTTCCACCTCCATTAACTGAGTTGCAATCACACTGAATTTTATTAGAGGAGTCTCAGAATCTTGAACAGAGTGCCCAAAGAAGTGTTAAGTGTCCCATCCTTGGAAGTGTTCAAGGACAGGTTGGACAGAGTCTTGGGTGACATGGTCTAGTGGAAGGTGTCCCTGTCTGTGGCAGGGGGTTGGAAGTGGATGATCTTCAGGTCCTTTCCAGCCCAAACCATTCTATGATGCTACAATTATCTCAGGGGTGCCTTTTTGTCCTAGGTTTGCATTTTGGTCTCATACCATTCCCCATTCCCAGCACTTTGCAGGAACACTAGCTTTGGTTCTCTCTTCTTCCAAACCCAGTGATGAGATGCAGTACAGACATAAGGGTAAATGGCACAGATTTTTAACTCCTTCTAGAGAAGCAAGCTAAAGCCTACATCACCTAGAAGATGATGCTGACCTTTCCTGGGTACAACAAGCTCTTGTTTTCTCTTCCGGAGCCACTTTATATGCCCAAGTGCAAGATGAGGTCTTGGAGGGGGCTGCCAGTACCTCTGACAGGGAAAACAGTGTGGTAACCTGGTTGCGAAGCAAATAGTTGGGAGGAATGTGGCTTCTGCTGTGCTTCCTACTCCCTGCTGGCCTTTGAAGTGAAGAAGCAGTCTGGGAGCAGGAGGGAAGCCTCCTGCCTGGCAGTGTGAGCTGATACCAAAAGGCTACCAACCTCTTGAGGGGAGAGGAGCAGGGAGGAAAGGGGTTATATTCACTGTGAGGCAATGCTCTATGGCTGCTCTGAAGGATGACAGCCACAGCAAGTCATTTATAATGTGTCAGAAGTGTCTCCTTCTGAGTGCCCTCGCAGAGAGGAGGAACAGGAGCAGCTGCTGGCCCCAATCCATCTCATGTATTATTGTCTGTCTTTGAGACCTGATAGCAAGGCTTGGTTGCATTTTCCAGCATGAAATGTAATGGGATTCCTCAAGGTTTTGCTAACTCAGCCTTTCATCATAGGACATGTGGCTACAGGCACATGAGCTGCAGTTTTGTCTAGGGAACATGTAGGTGATCATAGAGACAAACCACAAGGATGGAGCATCTCCCATATGGAGACAGGCTGAGAACACTGGGGCTGTTTAGCCTGGGGAAGAGGAGCTATGTGGAGACCTCAGAGCAGCTTCCAGTGTCTGAAGGGGGCTACAAGGATGCTGGGACTTGCAGGTCTCTGGAGAGGATATAGGAGATGTTAGTATTCTCAGGACATGTAGAGCTAAGAGCAAACATCAGCACCCCAAGGGACTGACCCACTGCAGGTACCCTTGCCAAGCCTTGCACAGTGACATTGCCCCATTGTCAAAAGCCTTCAGGCAGTAAAGCTTCCCTGCCACCCTCAAGCTGCTGAGTAGAGACCCAACAGTTTTTGTGGCACTGTTACTGGCCAGGAGTGGGACAGCAGAACTGAACTTAGCCATCCCATAAGGGAGCATGAGCCCCACAGGAATGCATGGGAACTCCTCTGGGGCTGGCCAACAACACATACATCAAATACACAGTAGGAGGGGTTATTCAGGGTTCCCCATAGCAATCTTTGACTATATAAAAAGGGCTGTAAAGAGGAAAGGAATAAGGTCTTCTCTGTATCCTCAGGGAACAAGACATGAAGTCATGGTCTTAAATGGAGCCCTGGGAGAGTTCTGTTAAACTTGAGAGGCAAGTTGCTAACAGTAAAGCCAGTTAAGCACCAGCATAGTTTGCCTGGGGAGGCTGTGATTCTTGAACCAATTGAGATCTTTAAAAACAGATTAGACAAACATCTGTCAGGAATGGCTTAGGAACAACTGATCCTGCCCTGAGGCAAAGAAAAGTCCTCGATCACCTCTCCTCATCCTTCCAGTCCTCTTTGTTTTATGATTCTGTGACTCAACTTTCCTGCTAATACACACATTATTTCATGCTCAAGAAATACAACCCTCTCTTAGGGCTGAAAAGGTGAGCGTCTTACAGCACAGGTGAGCAGCAGAGGCATCCAGCAAAATCCTTCTACAGAACCTTCTTCCTCACTAACAGGCTCTCTGCAGCATAGTCCACAAGAAGCATCTTCATACTTTGGCATTGCTGGCACGGTGTTTTGATAGAGCCAGTTGGGTAGTGCTGTGCTATCAGCATCTCTTTATGAAGGCAAGATTATGGCCCAAACTATTCCACTTCTTTCCAGCTTCACAGGGCCACATCCTCCTTAGTACGAATAGTTAAAGATGATCCCAAATGCTCCTCACTGAATAGTAGCTTGCTGCTTGAGGTACTACACTCACTTTTCAGTCACTGTTGGGTCAAACACCTTCGTGATTTGAACCTGGATGAAGGAAGGCCAAGGTGTCGATATGAATCATAAGGCATGTCTTCCACCATCATTGGTTTTGGAGAGAAATGTGCTTAGAGGAAAAGCTGGTAACCTGAATGAGGGTTAAGGTGGTGGTATACAAGGAGCTATATCCTGGATAAAAATAGAATAACACTGATTGACAGGGCAAGTGTGGAAGTGTTATCAGCCTTATTTTACAAGTGGAGTTCCTATGCACAACAGGTTTTCTTGTTACCTGGCCTTTTGGAATCTCAGTGGATCTCAGGAAGAGCTTGAGCAGGGACTAAGCAAGGGTAATATTACTGACATCCACGTTTCAATGTGTAGAGGACGTGTTTGCAGACAGAACTACGCACAGTAAACTCTCTTCATTGTCCATGTTGACAATGAGACAATTCCAGAGTTCAGGTTGTCTGACTGTTTTCATACACTTACATTAGCAAACTGATGGTGGACCATTTTAATCATCTACTTGAAGACGATATAGTCTTCAAGCACCTATCTATGACCACGGACATCTACAGGTCAGTTACATATGTAGAGAGATTATACATACTATTAATGCATAGGCTATTTCCCCCCTAGTTTCTATTTCCCCAGACTGAGGAACCCTTTATATTACTTACGTAGGGATGCCTCGTGTGTAAAATCTGAAAGCAAGAGAGAAGATGAAGTGCTGAAAAATGGTAGCTCTCAGTCTTTTTACTGGTGGTGGGTCCCACAAATCAGGGGATTCATGGTTCTCCTGTAGACGATCAAGCAGAGGCTGTTCCCAGCTATCCAAAGCCCACTGATGAAGCAAAAACCTGTCCTTTCTTTGCCTTCCTTCCCTTCCTGGTGAAACTTTCCAGGTTAGGAATTAGAAGAAAGCCCAGGTGTTTTCAGTAACAGAACTGGTACCACAGGACACTGTGAGCAGAAGGTCTGTAATTCCAGACCACCCCACAACAGAGCTGTACTCCAGCAAGTTTGTTGTGTCTCTGCCCATGATCAGTACCAGATGCAATGAAAATAGCTACAAGAAGCTCTGAAGTAGGATATGATGAAAAAATAAGACATCTGAAGGAAGTTACTGAACCACCCTGCTACGGTTGTATTAAAAGAAAAGGGAACTGAAACAAGGTGAGAGGCAGAATCTGTGGGATCTTCAAGTGCCCAACCCGAGATGCAGCAAAGCAATGGAGTTAATAATGTGGAGGTTAAACCATCTTCAAGTTAGTCAGGATGGGCACCCCAAAACTCTGAGGTACCCAAAATTCCTTTGCACTCTTACAAACTCTGACCACTGGTTTCTAATCCCCAAGGTCTCATTTTCTTTCTGCCTCTTTTACACATATTTATAATTCAACAAAGGGAGAAAGAGCTGGGCAGGCTCATCAGAGCAAAAGCCATCTCTGGCTGGGGAAAGCAACCTAATTTTTGGCGTATTCAGTTCCATCTGCTAGGTATTTTTTTCCCCATTTTTCTTTCTTCTTTTAATTGGGTTGGGCCAATATGAAAGAAAATGTTACTAAACCCCCTCACTGATCTATGTCTCCATGAGTTCGAAATGGCAGCTCCCATTTCCTATGTTTACTGTTGCTTTTGATGTTACCTAATGAATGTAGATCCTCTAAAAGATTCTCTTTAGGGGCTTTAAATCTGGAAACCATTTGACAAGGAAGCCAGAAGACACAACAGGGTGTGTTTTATGAGCCCCATTAATACGTGCCGGGTGTGTGTGTGTGTGTGTGTGTGCTGCAGTGAGGCCTTTGCCTTCACCCACCTATGCTGTGTATTAATGGTCCGATAAAACTCACTCCAGAATGCTTTATTGCTATGATATTATTACATTAATTAAATAAATGGGAAGGGGAGAACAGTTTTATTGTTCTAAGGGGAAGCCTGACCAAGATTAGAAGACAAAACCAGATTACAGTAAACATGCTTCCCTCTGATCACCTCCCTAACATGCATTGGGAATATCAAACCTGCCACTTTTGAGTGGCCACCATGTTTGATAGCATGAGGTACTTGCAAGGGGGCAGCAAGGATGTGTAAGTCAGATATAAGGAAGAAGTTCTTTACTGTGAGGGTGCTGAGGCTCTGGAATGGGCTGCCCAAAGAAGTGGTAAATGCCCCATCCCTGGCAGCGTTCAAGACCAGGTTGGACAGAGCCTTGGCTGACATGGTCTAGTATGTATTGTCCTTGCTCATGGCAGGGGTTGGAACTGAATGATCTTTAGGCCCTTTCCAACCCAAACCATTCTATGGTTCTAGGATTCCATGTCTCTGCTTGCACTGCAGGTAAAAGATGTTCAACATTCATCAGCATCAAGGGTATGCGCGATGACCCTGAGTGTTTTGCATTGTGTTTCCTCTGAGTGCCACTTCAATCCGACATGGACCATGGCAGGAAAGTGTTTTCTAGGGCTTCAAATTAGTGGGTTTAGGACTAATCTGCTGCAAGGTGTTGAATAGTCTCAGTTTCTGCTTCAGGCAGGTGCTGAGGACATGAGCACCAAATACACCTGAGGTCTGTTGACATGGACCATGGCCATGCCATGCTTCTTGGTGCCATGGACCAAAGGACACATCTACCTGCAGCAGCCCATATGGGAAACCTGTGAAGGTCATGCAGTGTTTCTAAGAGCTGTCCTAATGAGGACAAGGTGGGTGATGTGAGCAGGTCCAGTACTTGTTGCTATACTACCTTTTTTCTTTAGGGAGCCTAGCTCTCCAGGTCAAATCAATGCACTGGTCCTGCATACAGTTGGACTCAGCTCATGATGTGGGCAGTGAAGTGGTAGCAAAAATAACAAGATCAGGCTGAAACTGCTAAATTTGGAGATGTGGGGACATGACTCTCCAGGGCCCTTCTGCTGGCATCGCTTTCAACCTCTGTTTTCCTCCAGAATATCATTCCCATGAAGAAAAAACACAGTGGAAACGGCTACATGAGCTTTTCCAATCTCATCCACCCTGCTTTATGGCTCCTAAGGTACATGGCTGCAGACTGTTACTCATCTCAGAGCTGAGAACATGAATGAGCTTTCTGTATGAAAAGCTTTCAGAGACGTGCTGAAGCTGGTTCTTATATATATAGCCAGCAAAGGGAACCATCAGGGTGAAACATGCCTGAAAGGAGAAATTGAAAACAGCCTTGGAAGCAAATGTGTATACATGTGGCATGACATTTATTTATTATCCCGTGCTGCAGAGCTCTTGCCCAAGCAGAGTTGAAAGCTTAGTGAAAACGGTGGATTTTTCTTAGCTCTACCAGGATTTAGACCCTCCAGCAAATGTATAAACAAGGAACACGTTCAAAGTCTTCTCCTGCTAATGGTTATTCATAACTATTTTAGGGACCTGCTGTTTCATCTGACTGACAGCACTGAAAAGCAAAAAAGATCCCAAATGTGGTCTTTTCTATTCCATGATTTGCCTAACAGCTGGACATAATGCAAAGCCCATTTTCAGCTCCTACCGCAGCTGGTTGGACATCTGTGTAATGGAGGAGAAGCAATGGGGATTGATTGGCCTTGGGAGATTAAAGGTAATTGCTTTTGTTTCCCATGGTTTTGAGGAAGAAAGTGATGGAGCAGGTCTTGCTATAGGAGACAAACCCATTTCACTGCTCCAGTTGGCACAAACGAAATTAGGAGAAACTAATTCTATGATTCTATGATTCTACGACTGTTCAAGGCCGGGTTGGACAGAGCCTTGGGTGGCATAGCTTAGTGGGAGGTGTCACTGCCCATGGCAGGGGGGTTGGAACTGGATGAGCTTAAGGTCTTTTCCAAGCCTAACTGTTCTGTGATTCTATGGTTCTATGGTTCTAATGCCTGACTTGAGGGAGGAAAGTATGTAAGAAGGCATCGAATGTAGGACCTGACATCCAAACATTTGGATAAATGAATGCCTCTGGGAAAAATCTCTTACTTTTCCTAATATTCCTGCATCTCCATCTGCCCCATCACCTATAGATGATCATTCTTCATCACCCTCAGAGGAAGGCTGCAGTTTCCAGGTCATTGGTATCAGCAGCCTGGCATGAGTGAGAGCTGGTCTTGCTTCCATACGGTGGGATGGGCTGGACAAAACTTGATGTTTCCTCCATCTTTATCTCTTGTGATACCTTGAAAATATCTGGAAGTGGAAGGTTCTCAAGATTTGGCCTTCCAGGGCAGCCCTAGGACTCTTTGAAAGGCTGCCATGGGTTTTCTTTTCACTCTCTGTGGGCGCTTCAGCCTCCCAGACTCAAAGTCCATCATGTTCTGAGTTGTTCAGGAGTTATTCAGAGCCAAGAGCTGAATTTTGTAAGCATAATGAGACCAGTTTGGAAAATGGCCTCAAAACAGCTCTCCAAAACAGCCTTCCTTGATACAGATGGGTGATGTACCATGAAGTCTAACCAAGGTGCTAGGACTTCGCTGCTCACCTATGTATAATCAGAACCTCAGCATACTGGTTCCAACAGTCTCTTTGTGTGAATCTTGTTCCCTACAAGTTTTTGTTTTCCTCAGCCAAACCCAATGCTGGGAACATGAAGGGAGGATCTGCAGGTAGCTCCTAAGGCACCATATCCAATATTATCAGACCGTGGTAGGCCTGTGAGCAATGACTGTTTTGTGCCCTGATGTTCAGCCACCTCCACTCCACTGCACTCTTCTGTGGTTGATGCCTTCTAGTTGAGTCCTGCAGCATGTGTGAAGTCTATGATATAGAAGATATGTGTCCTTTCCTTTATGTGGCTGATACTTACAGCAAGAAGTTTGTGTAGCCACTTTGCTGGCCTTATATTTGCAGCTGAGGAACTTCTGCTGTGACCAAAGGTTTAACATTGACTGGCAAGACAAACCATCCTCATGTGATGCACCCCAAATGCCTACAAACAAACCTGATTCCAGATCCCTTAAATTCCCCAAAGCTCCCTTTTTTCCACATCCTTTTCCCTATTCTCTCCCAGTTGTTGTCCCACCCTTTACTCCAAGCACTATCACCACTGAGAAGGACAAAGTTGATCCTTCTAGTGATCTCAAACCATCTTTGGATCCCAAATGTACATGCTGGCACCCATTACCAGCTCTCAGTATGAATACTAAGGCATGCCAAGCGCATCCCAGAGTGACAGTGCTGAAAGCAAGGAAAAGCAATACAAGCATTTGCTAGCCTCTTGCCTGCCTGTCTTTTTGTCAAAAGCAATTAATGGGCATCTTGCATTTACTTATTTATTGATTTATAAGAGTGAAAAAGAGAAATAAAACCCTGCACGAGGGAGGGAGAACATTTGAAATGCATTTCACAGAGGTTTCCTTCCTTGCCCTCAGCTCCTCCCCAGGAGAATGCTTGGCTGAGATGATGTGAATGCAAGATTGTATTAAAAGTAAACCAGCATTACAGGAAAGGAAGCCATGAGTTGTTGTTAATGCCAACCAAACAAACCTGAGCATTAGGCAGTATAAATATAATCTACATGATGATTCACATATGTTTTCTGTCTCTCTGCTATAAACTCTGACACCCCACTCAGTGTACAAAACAAAGCAACTTTTTCTGTTTATATGCAGCAAATGTTTGGGGTTTTTTTTTATTTATTTATTCTTTTTCCTTATTTTTTTGTAATTATTATTGCCAAATCAGATGTGCTCAATTGGCTTTCAGTGGATATTTCCATGACCCAATCAAAACCCACTGGCTTGTCAGGCCTAATCCATCAGCCCCATGGATTGTGAGGTTTGAGATTAGCACAACCTTTCCTCTGGCTTTCTGTTAGAAAGGTATGAATATGAAATAATGTAGCCATGGCTTAAGAAGGAATGTCCTGTGGCCTATGACTTTGTGCTGAAATACCTCCGATCTGATCTTCAAACCTCTGGCATTTGTGCCTTGGAGATATGCACACTCCATGTCGTGCTCCCCATCAAATGGGTTTTCAGATTGGACTTCACAGAGTGTCTGGAAGTGGAAAAGACACATTCAGCTCGATCCAGCTGCCTGACCACAGCTGTTTCATAAGTGACTCAGGAGCATGTGCCTGTCCAGCCGGTGGCTGTGGAGGTGATGGAGGCAGAAGTAGGAATGATACTATCATAACACCTTGCTTGATTCAAGTTCTGGAGGGCCAAAACCCCTCAGTCATGAGATCCAGCCATGGCTGTGTGTGCTACTTGCCCTTCCCAATGCAAAGTAGAAGTGGCTTGAGTTACAGCAGTCCAAAATGAAGCTTTTTACTTGATAATTCACCCCCTGAAACAAACATTTACCATATCTCAGCTAAGGCTGTGATAACTAATACTCTAAAGATGCTTTGAAGCCATTGTCTGGCCATCAGGACTGTTGCCAAAGCCTGTGAACTTTCTAAACATCCCTTACTTTGCTGGGGCCAGATTTTCTGACGTCAGTCTTAGTACATCAAATCTCCAAGGAAATCTGAAACTCCGTAAGAACTTGGATCTATTTCTCATCACCTGCATCCCAGTGTGATGCTCCAGGGGTTTGTACTTTGAGAGATGCCAGTTTTACCTCTTCTGAGATAGATAGGAGGTAAAAACAGTGCATGGACCAAGCTTGATCATTAGTACGTGGTATAGCATGTAGTAAATGTTTGTGCGCCCTAAGGGAAAAACAATATCTAATTGTGGGAATCCACCTCACCTAACTTCAGCAATGGGATTAATCTTAAATTACTGCAAATGTTTTTAGTGTAGGTATGCATCCCTCCATTGAACATTCAGGCTTCTATGACAGTGAATGGAGATCTAGTCAATGCTAAGAATAAAGAGCAATAATAGATAAAGTAAATTAAGTATATGATGAATAATATGTACAAAATCAGTATGTGCTTGGCTGAGTTGCCTCCTAAAACTCTATTGCCTCAAAATGCATCTCAAAACTCCTTTGGACCTCTAAAACTCCATTGATGCAAAGAAACATATTTTGCCTGATTGACTTGACTAGAGACCTAGATTTCTGTCTTAGAAGAAAGTATGTACTTTGTATATATAAAATACATGTTACAAATCCCACCCTATATATTTATATATATATATTGATATATATATTTTTATATATATTTATTTTTATATTTTTATATATATATTTATATATTTTTATATTTATATTATGGTGCAATAATTACATGTTTGGACTCTGCAGCCAATGCAGGGAAGCAGGCACTTGAAGGATATGAGTCATCTCAAGTAGATATTTACAACAGATTAAATGATCTCTATGCTATACATGGCCATGTCTCTCCTTCAGCTAGAATGAGAGCTCAGGACTTCTAGCTGGGATGGAGACTTCTCCACTGCAGACACTGAATGAGATGAATCCCACCCAATCTTCCTCCTCAAGGTTGGGTTGATTTCACTCTGTACTTGCATTCCTTCCTGAAAACTGCTGTGTTACAGACAGGGCTTGGCTACTGCCCTCTTCCCCAGCTGCATTATGAAAGCAAATCAGCAACCACAGTCTGAGCCTTTAAACACTTCAGGATATATAATGCTGTATGAATTTATGCTATAAGATGACATTTCCAGGAGCCACCTTTCTTTGACTTGACACATCTTTCTGTTTTTCAACATCAACATTTCTTGGATTATGCCTCCTCAACCCCATGATCCAAAGGAATTTTCCAGCTTCCTTTACTCATTCTTTGGCATTGGGAGAGACTCATAAAGTAGTGTCAAAAAAGGCATTCCTGTGTGGGTGTGGGTGTTTGTAGGTGAAATATGCAATAATCCATTGAAAGGTATGGTAAGTGAAGATGCTTTGCATGCCAGATTTGATTTATTCAGAGTTGTTTGGGCTTGGTGGTAGTAATTACAGAAGCCTTTGCTTTCACCTTCGAGAAGGTGTGAACAGGAAGGAAGGAAATGGAGCTGTTATAATTATACTAATACGAGAATTAGCTACTTTTATATGACATTATGTTGATGTCAGTTTTCTCAAAAATGACCTGTTGTCATATCTGTTTTGTTGGGGTTTTTTAGCTTTAGGCACCAAAGCAGAGTTTCTCAAATAATATGAAGATTAAAGTCCTTGTAAGAGATGGGTGGGAGAAGTAAGCTTTGGATGCTGTGCATGATAAAGATGCAGGAGGGAGAAAGTGGTATTTAAATTGCAGGCCTCTGCGGGGACAAGTACAAATGGATGCAAATTGGGCCACTGCTAGTTTTGAAGTGGAAAAATTAGCAATTGTCTTTGAAGCAGTAGAGGAATTCAATTCAGGAAAAGCTTTTTAGTAGCACTAAAGATGTGGATGGGAATATGTGGTAGAGTACCTGAGACAGCAACATTTTGACCAGATGGCCCAAGAGGTTCTTCAGTCTCTGTGTTCTTCTTTCATGCATTGAATTATAGTGGGATAATTTTCCTTCCCTCCTGGCTCCTCCATTAGCAATTCCAAAAGGGCATAATGCTGGAACCTCAGTTCTTTCCCTCTGCTGGGGTTTGAGGTTAAAGACCCTTAGCATTTTCTTAGCATTGGAAGGCAGAATACGGCTGTTGGAGTCGACCAGTGTAACCATTAGCAAACTAAGCTTTTGAGCATCATGGCCCTTGAGCTGAACACTGAGGCCCGTGCACACAGAAAGGTTGGTCTTGCACCATGAGCATCTCTACAGTGCATACATCTGGTTTTGAAGATGGCCTAGAGGTTCTGTTCAGAAAACAAGATATACCGTTCTCATTCTCTCAAGTTCATCCAGACTTCCCAAAAGAGCAGGATATGTTCAGGCACTCTTTTACAGGAGAAGCCAAGCCCATGTGCTAGCCCCTAAGGCAATTTGTGAAACTATACAGGAATAAAACTGAAAAGCATCTCAAAACGTTTCTTGGCTTGTCTTTCTGGATCAAGAAAGGATCAACTATAACTGTACCATTCCCAGCAGAGACTTGCCTTAAATATCTAGTTAAAGAGATGGTGCTTAGCAGCCTGCAGTCTTGAAGACCACAGAGACCTCAGATTCCAGAGTTCTGCTCTCTGCTACAAGTTCTTCTTCATACCTAACCTGAATTATCCCTGCTCATGAGCCTCACGATTTCTTGCCAGGTCTACTCAGTATCTTGACTATACAATGCTAAATGGAAGATATTGTTCTTTTTGCAATAAAAAAAGGCCTTTATTGGTTTATTTGGGCCAGAGTAGAACATAATAGAAATCCTGGGCCAAGATTTCATGTTGAGAAGTCATTATAAATAACCATGAATAATCAGGGAACAAATTACAGCTGTGCAGAAGACAGGGCAGAGAAAGGAAGAGTGTCAGCGCAGAGCACCAAGGATCCAACTGTGATGGCCTTATTGCTATAGATGGGCTCTGGCTCTTGCCCTCTGCAGATGACATAGATAATGCTGTTGATAAACTCAGCAGCCCATGATGGATTTTTTTCCTGGAATTGCTTCCCTTTATGCCTTGGTTAGGAGGAACCTGGGCAGTCATTTTTGAACACCCATTTACTCAGTGGTCATTCCAGAGGCCTTGAGATGTATAAGTCAAGCCAAGGATGGCTGGTTAAAGAAAGAGACACTCTATTTTTCCTAGTTAGAGGTTTTTGTGAATGCTGAACCTCACTCAACCAGGGCTTAAGAAAATGCTAAAGTACTTTAAAAAAAGCAATGTATCCTCAGATTTATCAGTTGAATGTGTCAAAAAAAACATAATGGAGGGGAAAATGGGGCAGATTTGCACTGAGGCTTGTGTGGAATTTATGGCTCACCTTAATGAAGGAGATGGAGACTGGGTGGCAGACCTGGATTCCTTCATACTGGGCCAGAACCTCTTTATTCACTTGTTATTGAGGAAGAGGTATTAGAAAGAAATCTGCTTCACCTTAGAGAAGGATTGGGGTTCAGCAACCCACTGGCCACACTTTGCAGTAATCCTCAGGGTCTAGTGAAACTGCATATAGGACAGATTCAAGTGCTGAATCCCAGCCCTTGGTCACAGCAAACAAGGCACAACTGCAAGAATGTGCTGGTGTTTCATACACAGTTTTTGAGCTGGCCTCCAGCTTCTTCTGTCTTCCTCCCACCCTGAGTTCCTTCCCCATCCCCTGTAGAAGTAGGGTCCTTTCCATGGTCCTTTTCTTTCCTCCCCTTCTTGATCCACTGTTTTGGAGCTTGGGAGAGTGCCTCTCCTCACTCCAAAGACATGGAGGAGAGTGTCCTTAATCAAGCCCAAACCTGTCTGCTCAGATGAAAGCATAGTATGGTGAGCATGACAAATCCTTCTTCTTGGCTGGTGCAAACCCCTACTTCTCCTGATTTCCCAGAAAGTGCCCAGAGAGGCTATGTATGTGTGAAAGATAAGCCAAAAGTCGACACTGGGAGCTTGCAGAGGAATTTCTGGATGCAGTGCAAACAATCTGGTTCACATCAGCCCTCAAGCTTATTCATTCCCCTATCAACAACCAGATGTTCAATGTGCAAAGGCTGGTGAGTGACTCCGTCTTCCTGGCTTACAGGAGCTGCTGTCTGTTTGCCTCGTGGTAGTGAGTGAAGTGTTGTAGGTCAATGGGGAGGCAACCAAGGCAATGGTGTTTTCAGGGACCCTTTGCAGAAGCTATCTTGGCAGGTATCTTATGTGCTGTATCTATCATGCACCCCTGAAGAGTTCAGTTGCATTCCAGAAGGACCATGTCCATGTGAGAGAAGAGAGTTTCAAGCTCCAGGGCAGTCTAATCAATAGATTTGTAAGGATACTGAAGAGATCCTGGCCATGAGTGCCAAGCTAAGAAGAAGTTTCAGGCTCAGAAGACCAAGGTACCTGAGATGGAAGGTAAGGAAGTTCAGCTCTATGGACATGAAACACCTTGGGCCAATGGTGCTCAGGGTTGGAAAACTGTCCCTAGCTTACTCTGTGGAGCCAAACAGCTGTAGCTATTGGATTATTCAGTGTGGAACTGTAAATCCTGCAGCATGTAGGCTGTGGAAATGGGATGTTGCTATAGAGCATCTATCCCATGGCCAGCACTTCAAGTTTAGACAGTCCCCAGGGAACATTCAGAAGCTGATTAACTCATTTTATGGGGTCTAATTTTTAATCCCCACTTCCTCCTCTCCCCCCAAAGGTCTTTTCAGTGATCTGTCATCATCTAACTCCTTATTTCCAATTCTCTGCTGTCTCCTTATCCCTATTACTGCCTTCCAAATTCAGGACCTGTGCTTCATGCTTCCCTGTCTTCTTCCCTTCACCACCCTCCCAAATCTTTGCGTATGCTGCTGGCTCCAGCATGGGTATTTGTGCATTGTCTTAGCTCAAAGTTGTTGAGAAACCATGGAGACTGGAGAGTGCAGGAATCGCTGAAAACAATGAATCAATGAAAACATGGAAATGAGCTTTTTGGGTACTATCCAGATGACCTAGTCATGCCCCAGCATGGTCATCCCTGTAAGTCTGACCATTGGGACTTCAGGAATGCAGAGCAGCCTACCTGCATTTAACAGGCTTCTGAAATAAGGACTCACCCTAAAATACAGAAAAGTAATAATATTCCTAGGATGAGGAGGTAAACCTGTATCCTGGTGACTTTTGGAGAACATCAGATGATGACTTATGTCATGATATCCATTTTACTGTATCCTCAGCTCTCTATCCAGCACTGTGCAATCACAGCATAGTGTCTTGGTCCAGGCTTTGAAATCTTCATCTCAGCTTTATGGTCTTGCTCATATATTGTGGCAATGGTGCAGTCACTTGACACTGGGCTTCTTGTTCCACTGCTGGGGTAGCCAAATATGAAGGTGGCTTTCTCAAGGTGTAGTGGAAGTACCAAGTCTGTCTGTGTTGTCCAAACTCCTGTGAACAACAATCACAGATTCTTACTTGGGCTTATATGCAGTGAACATGAGCAAAAAGGAGGGAGACCCAGGAAATGAGAGACACAAATCTTGTTTCCAGATAGGCTCGAGAAACAGTTTACTTCAGTGGAAAGTCCAAATACATTGGGGCTTCTCTTTGTAAGGCAAAGTAGCCATGAAGACACCTTAACAAGACACCCAAACATCACCGTGCCAGTCCTGTCCTCAGGTGCTTTGGAAAGGCTTTCAGCTACCAGGGGCCATGCAAATTGCCCCATTAGTCAGAGACTATTGCTTTCACAGCCTCAGGGCCTGTTGGCTTCCCACAGTTGAAGGGATGTGAAGAGCAGCTTGAGAAGTTTCCTGGTAGCACATTGTCTAGAAACTCAACTCCAGATGCTGAAAGATTCTCATTGCATTGAAGGATACTAAGACTCCAGGTTGACTGGCCCAAGATAGATCTTGGGAATTGCTGTCAAGGGCTTTCCAGCCTCCCTTCCATGCATCTGCAAATAGAAGACTTGTCCCGTCTTACCTCAATATGAAAGCCATCAGCTTTTCCAAAGTCCCATTTAGACAGTTCTTGAAGCCTGGAGGAATCACAAACCTGGACATGCCGAACAGCAGTGAGCTAACTTTAGCTCTGGTTTTCTTTGTCCCACAGAAGTCATACTGTGGAACAGCTCCAGAGCCTGGAAATGAAACTGCTTGTCTTCAGGCAGCCTATATGGATGTATTACCTCAAAGCAGAACGATGACACTGAGCAGTTCATATGGTAGGGTTTGGAAACTCTACCTCTCAGTCAAGGCTGGCAAATGCAGGAAAGCAAAATAAACCCAAAACTCAAATCATCAAAGCTCAGAAGAAAGAAACCATAGTGCAGAAGGAGGTGAAGCACATGTAGCACTTAGAAGTTGTGCCACCAAACACACCATCTCTGCTACTTCCTACAGTGGGGCACATGGTGCATGAGCTCACCATTGCCAGCATTGTCTCTTTTCTCTTCCTCATTCCCTAATTATAAACTGGGAGCACTTGTGAAAAAGAGCCAGTCTGCTGGCTGAAGCTAAGAGATAGGCCTGAAAAGCAAGATGTTACATGGCTGAAATGAGAAGGAAACAGCACTGGAAAGCAAGAAGGACCATTGTGCTGTGCCACTTGGAAATGAACACATTTACTAATGTTTTTTCTTCCCCCAGTCTTGCAAGGCAGGGATTTTATGTGTTTGTCATTAGAGCTTGACTGCAGTGAAACCGAGTGCAGCTGAGGCTGCGTAGCTCTGGCAAAAGCAAGCAGGATGATCAAAGGGTGGGTACACATGTATGTGCTGTGTCTGTAACCCCTGCAGCTGCATACAAATACATGTGTATGGAGAAGGTGTGTGTGTGTCTGTGCAGTACCTACTCCAGTGGCTCCACAGTTCTCTCTTCCACCCTTAAGCACTGCTGCAATGCAATTATTTATGATTTAGGAAGCAGTCTCCTATGGAAATCTTGGTCTGAGCCTCTAGGACAAAAGGACATAGAAAGGACATGGAACTGTTGGAACAAGTCCAGAGGAGGCCATGAGGATGATTGGGGACTGGAGCACCTCCGTATGGAGATAGGATGAGAAAGTTGGGGCTGTTGAGCCTGGAGAAGAGAAACTGCGTGGAGACCTCAGAGCAGCTTCCAGTGTCTGAAGGGGCTATAGGGATGCTGGGGAGGGACTCTTCATTAGGGACTGCAGTGATAGGACATGGGGTAACGGGTTCAAACTG
>JANRGW010038770.1:8680-37142 GCA_024733675.1 Psilopsiagon aymara | reverse complement strand
GCTGCCCCATCCCTGCAGTGTTCAAGGCCAGGTTGGACACAGGGGCTTGGAGCAACTGCTCCAGTGGAAGGGGTCCCCGCCTGTGGAAGAGGGTTGGAACTGGATGAGCTCTGAGGTCCCTTTCAACACAAACCATTTGTGATTCTATGTAGGTTATTAAAGGAGTAATACGGCATTACTCAACGTGGATTTCTCACTGGAGCAGGTTTGTCTGCTCCCCCACGGGGGTCCTGTGCAGGCGTATCACACTGGAGCCAACAAATAATAGTGAAAAAAGAAAAAGCTGTTCACTTTCAATAGCTCATTTTCTCTTAGTATTTAATGATGGCTCAAAAAAAAGCCCAAAATGCCCCCAAAACACCCCCTGGCCAGCACTGGGAATTTGGCTGTGGGCAGGGAGATGGGCAGAAGGACATCAGGCTCCATATTGTGTGCATGGGTTTGGTAGGACAGTTATTCCCTGTGTGAGTGATTCTCAGCTTTGTTTTTTTGTTTTCAAACTTAGTCTCCAAAGGAAGTATGAGAAATAGAACAGATCACATATAAAATACCCAGGTGAAGTGCTGCTGGGTTAGCTCTTTCATCCTTTAATTGACAAGAAGGTTGTGAGTTTCATAAAACCTGAAGGATACATCTGTGTTCTGCTGGCAGTGCAATAATAAAATCGGCAAAGGCTGATGCTGCTGTGCGGATCTATTGCTCACAATAAACATTTGAAAGGCATTACTTCTCTGCAGTAAATGAGGCTGTCAAAGAAGGCCACTTTCAACAAATCATACTAAATTATGGCATGAAAAAGTATTGCAGATTAGCTACTTTTGATTCATTCAGTGCTTAATGGCTGGTCTTGAATGGCAGGCATGAAAAAGAGAAGCTGGTGGTGTTTGATGAAGTATTAGCTATGTAAATACAGGAGAGATGTTCTGAGACCTATTCTTCCGCTGCCTGCCCTGCACCTTAGAAATGCAAGGGAGCTTCAGTGTGTCTCCAAGGAGGTTGGCAGCAAGAGCTGGAGCAGGCTTCGGGTGGCTGTGGCACTGTGTTCCCCCTTTGTGGGGACATGGTGAGCACTTTCCTTTTCCCTGATCTCACTGAAGCCATTCAGGCTCAAAATGTGTTTTGCTCTTTGTGTATCGCTGTGACAACTGGCATCAAAGTCTCTTTGCTTTTGGCACGAGCAGCCATCCATCTCTCTACTCTGCCCTCAGCCTTCCTTGCAGCCTTGCTCATGTCTGATGAGCCCCCTCGCCCTGCTTGCAGCACATACAAACACCACTCCTAACCCTTGTTTCCATCTGTGTGATGATCAGATGGAGGAAAACCTTGGTAGAAAGGAATTATTAGTATCTGTGGAGTGAATGATTAGTATTTATAGTGCCTCTGGCAAGCTCTGCCTTTTAAAGGAAGTGCCAATAATTAGTTACGGTGGTTTAATTAGAGGGAGCAATCTGTAATTAACAAAGGGATGCTCTATTTTGTATCTTTTATTATTTTTACTAATCAGCAGTACTTGACAGATGTTTAATTTTCAGTTCCTTGTAATGCTCTTTTGCATATTTTTTCCACTTCAGGGTGGAATAATTGAGTAAAATATTTTTATCATGTTTTAAGACGCAGTCAACCTGATGGGGAGATTCTGTTGGTGTCATATTGGTGCTTGCGGCAGTGGTGTACAAATTACTTAGGATGCTCCAGAGCAGAAGTGAATTTCAGTTCCTGTGCTTTAAGGTTCAATGCTTTTGCTGCTTCTGTGATGTAAGTCACTTGCTGAACTTAAAGCATATAGGATCTAGGGAAACTGAGCTCACTATCCAGTTCCTTCTCCTCACCTAAGTGGTCATTCCTATTAATTGAATGTTTAGACATTGCTGCGCAAGAATTTGCCTGATCAATGTGTAATTGACCCCAGAAAAAAAACATTCATTAGTTGTTCTTTTGATTCATGGTTAAAAAAATAATAATAATTCAGCTCAGATGTAGCTTTGTGGTGATCTCAGATATTCTTCATGATGGCAACTGTATGCCCCAAATGACCAGTTTGAATGTGAAGTATAATTTGTTATAGCAAATGATTGTTCTTCATGCCTGGATAGCTGGAATTGGTATTAAAGCCTGGTAAGGACACAGTGATGATACCTGGGCAGCTTTCAAAGAGCCTGTGTTTCTCTGTATTTTCCTTTGGAGATGTATGTGTTCAATTCCAACTGTCTAGCTCAGATTGACTGCGGACAGTAACTTCCTAAGGGATGTGTATGACCATTCGTTTGTTTGTGTGTGGTTTAGAGGCAGCAGAGCCAAACAGGCTTCGGATCGAATGCTCCTTCAATAGGTTGATTTGCTGCAAAAGCTTCCAGAACAATTCTTGAGCAGCTTCACACTGTTGGCATTAGCAGTTAACACCCTTCTTGTGCAAGACAGGGCATGTGAAAGAGGTGTATGGCCCCCTAAGATCACTGTGAAAAACAGAGTGAAATGATTCAAAGCTGTCGGTACTACAGGATTCATATTCGCTCCTTGCTGTTCAGTCCTGCACGCACTGTGCAACCTCTAAGCTGATAGCCCCCAGACTTTAATTTTCAGTCTGGGTCCCTCGACACGTCTGCAGCCCTCACAGCTCTGGTGAAGCCTGATGGGGAGGTTGTAGCTGCAGACTTAGTCTGAATATTAATGGATGTGGGATTGATGGAGATGAGAAGGGGGAGAAAGATGTTTCCTTCGAACCAGAGATGCCTCTGGCCAGGTGAAATTGGTGTGAACAGAGTCCTGCAGTCTGCTGGCAGAAACAGCAATGTGGCCTCTGCCTCTGCTTTGGGATGAGAGGCACACATGCATGCTGTGCATCCACCCTGCCTTCACCGTGGAGGACAAAAAGCCTTTAGCTTTTTCTCCTGTCTCTTGCTCCTCTCCTGCTTTTCCTTCCTCATTCCCGCAGCCCTAAACCTGGTTGTGTAATTGCCATTGTTTGTTTTGAAGTCATTTGGGAAACTTTCAGAAGAAAAAAGAGCATCACTAGCATAGTTATTTTACAGCATTGTTTTGCACCAGCCTGAAGCTCCTTATTAGTTCTTAAAGTTTATTTGTCTTTTGAAAGTGTAGCCAGGAATTAGGACACCCACATCGCCTATAAGCTAAACCTTCTTGGATACCCCCTTGTCACCTTCCCTCCCACCTCTGCTCCTACATAGTGATTCGAAACCACAGAGACCTTCCTTGAGGGGAGTGCTTACCTGTGCTTAATTAGAGATTTGACGATAGCCCTAAATGCTTTCCTAAATAGGAATCATCATCAAGTGAATCACAGCCTTGTGAAAATCCCTGGCAGGGGAGCATTAGTTCTGAGGTTTCCAGATGGTTAACCATGCCCTTGTTTTGAGCTTCGCTGAAGAGGGCATGAAAAGAATCACAGCTAGAAATGCTACTGCTGGCATTTATTTCTTTTATTTTGGGTATTCTATGCATGCAGTTTCATGATTCTCTCAAAACTTGAGTCAGTGAATGCGGGCATTTCACTAAAAAGGAAATACATCTTTGCATCAATGCATGCATAGCCCAATGCAAATTCTGGGGTAGCAGAGAGGTGGTCTTGGAGGTCCCTCTTACTTATTGTTGCTGAAGGGAAAAATGGAAAGGTAGAGGGAAGGGAGCAACAGATGGAAAAAGAAGGAATTAAGAATCTAATAGCAGTGAAAACTCACTGCCCCAGCTATGCTTCTTGCTGTGTTTGAATGATTTTTCTTTGCATGGCACTATATTTAGAATCTCTTTAATAATTGAGCTGTAGAAATGGTGCTCAGCAGTCAGAACAGGCAGGGAAAATAGCATCTTGGAGAAACCCTGCACCAGGGTAATAATTTAAATCAAAGCACATTATACTGCACTCCCCTTTCCCCTCTCCCCTGGAAAGGTGAAATGCTGCAGCACACTGAGCACAGGGGGAAATGAAAACTGGGCAAGTTTTTTACATCACGTAATAAAATCCATCAAGAGAGTTTATGTGTTAGAGGTGGAGAGCAGGAAGAGGAGATCTGGTCACATGTTGAGGGATTGCTGTTACTGGGTGGTTTACGAGGAAAGTGCCCCAACTGCCCACAATCAGCAGTGAATTAGGAGAGTGCAGCCTGCTTTTAGCTTGGGATGAGAGAACGATTACAGAGGAAAAACACTGCTCAAACCACACAAAGCATGTGCAAAGCAGCAGTCCAGCAAAAACACAGCTCCAGTGGTACTGTCAGTGTTCGATGTGTTTGGCTGTGACCTACCCGAGGTGTTGACAGTAAACCCAAGATAAATGAATCAGTCTAACATCTCTTGAAAATACAGGGGCAGCAGCTTCCATGGCAATTTGTAGATTAATGCCACACTATTTTGATTTTTAGTGAGCTCTATCCATCATAATATTGATATTTAAACCACAATAAGATAATATTCTTATTTCTCATTATATTGCAGTAGTACTTTTAATGGTACATCCAAGCCTGATGGCATGGGTAAGTCCTCTTTAAGGATTTCAGACTGGCACTTCCCAGTTCCAAGTTGGCTGTTTTATATTAACATGTTTCACTACTACACAGAAATACTTTGAAGAAGAATGTGAAGTGTTACAATTAGCACTAATTTAAAGTTGGCTTTAAACATATAAAATTTCAGTTCCCATCTCCCAGTGTAGCACTACGACACAGTGATAATTAGAATGCATTCCTGAACAAAACTTTACAGGCTCCCATTCTCTCATTCCCTTCAAGCATAAAACTCTTAAGAAGACTGAAATGAAGATATTGAGAATTTCTCACCAACCAGTCCGAGTGTTGACCCCATCAGCTCAGGAGAACTGGGTCAAAACTTGAAAATACACAATGATCCCCTGGGAGTGGGAGTAGGACCTTCGTAGATGATGACTACAAAGGAGCTGCACTTGTCCCTTAGGAAGTTTGATTTTCCTATCAGCACACTGAAGATTCCCCTCAGCATTCCTTTATTCAAACTTTTTACCAATATTAGAACTTTTTTCCTTAATATTTGAACTCTGATTCTTCTCTCATAATACCCTCTTCCACTTCCGTGACAGTCTGTATGAAATAATAATATTGGCAGTGTGATATGAGAAATACCCCTATGATAAGACGTTGATGTCAAAGTTATTGGCTTCCCTTCAAGTTTCAACAACTTGTCTGTCAGAGTGAAAAGGCTCTTTTTCAAATGCAATTATAGCAGCCTAAGCCATAAAGGGTGCACTAAAAGTATTGGAAATACAATTATACAGCATTAGCCTTCTCTCCTGTTCTGACCTGGTTTGGAAAGATCTCTATTTGAAACTCAATAAATTAATTTCTTGAAATCAATTAAAATTAATTTACTTCTCTGTGTTGTATTTTCATTTGGGCTTTATTTCCTTTCTGAAGAAAACAAAGCCCAAATACTCTGCACTCCTCGTCTTGCTTGTAATAAGACTGATTTTTAAAGACGCTTGACTGCAACTACATGTTAAGCTCCTGGGTTCTGACCAAATTGAAGCTGTTGTATCCTAGTTTGTGTACATTGGCCTGGTTCCCGGAATATTCAGTTTGAGAGCTGTCAAGAAAACAAAAGGTAAGGAAGGCTGTGGCTCAGGATGAGTTGCTCCTCAGTAAATGTGCAGATAGCATCCAAATTGCGGGCACTGAAGTGTCTATTTCTTGTCTGCAAGCAAACTAACTTGAAAATTAAACCCAAGGATGTCATGCTCATAAATAATAAAGTAATTCCAGCAGGCTTGTGGAAGGGGTCCTGTCAAGAACTGAGAGTTTGGAGACTAGGCTGAGACTGTGATCACTGGATCCAACCAGTATAGGCTTGCCAGGGCCATCCCAAGGCAGGAGGAGTCACTGAAGTAAGACCCATGTGTACTTGATATTTTCCAGATAAGCTGTATCCAGGTATGCTTTGAGCCCGTGATGTGGTTGAAGGACTCTTTGTCCAGCCTGTGAGCCATGGTTTTCTGACATGTTATTGCAAGAAGTTCAGCCCAAGATACCCCGATTCCTGCACCCTGTCAGTTTCTGGAGACTGGATGTGAGCAAGATGAGGTGCAGGAAATGTGTAGAACATGTCTGCTGCAGCCTAGAGAAACTATGAGGGGTATGTGCTGTACTTGATAGATGACCAAGAGGTCTAGTCCCAAGGCTTAGACCCATGATCAGTGACTGCAGACACGGCAGAACAGCATGGGGGAAAGGCAGCAGAGCATGGGGCCGAATCTCCTTCTCAGAGGAGATGGAGGTTGGACTATAGCGTGTCCCACCCTTGCACTCTTATCGTTTCCAACAGCACCTCTGCTAACTTGGAGATGGATTAAGCCTAAAGTGTTGGATATTGCAGCAAATTCATTAGTTCCTGAAAAGCAGAATGGCTTTGCTCTGGATTTCTTCTTTTATCCTCTGTCTCTTGCTTCATCAAAGTGCCCTCTCTGTCCTCATTGGTGCTCCCAGCAGGAAAGGAAGAGATGTCAAAAGAGCACACAATGGTTGACATTTACCTGTATCTTCCTTGCTATGAGCAATGGCATAGGCTCTGCCTACCTGCTCTTGTCTACGACACTTGTAAGACCTTAGAAGTTTGAAAGCTCTGTCCTGGTGGCCTGGAGTCAGCTCCTTGTGGAGCAGAGGGGAGAAAGGCAATGACACATAGGCTCAGGGTGCAAGCAACTCAGTTGTGTGATCAAGCTGATGTCAGAAGTCCTTTGACAGAAATATTTTGCCTTCAGTTTTAAAAGAAAATGTTTTGAACTTGTTATAGTCATATATAATAGAATGTTTATAGCACTCTATAAATGTTAAGCAGAGGAAAACATCATTGCTGGACAGTGGGCTTTTACATGAATAATAAATTAACAAAAAAGTTGAACTTTGGAGACTTATCAGCTAATAAGGAAAAGTTACCTCTGTTGTAAGTGAGGGATAGAGGAGCATAAGCAGGCAATAAAAAGCTAATTGTATTGTTTTCTTTTCAGCTTCGTATTTGATTTTATGCTTCCTGAATGTTGGCTTCTCTTTATTGTGGCGCGTCTGTGCTGGAGTTATAGCTAAATATAAAATGGGTATTTTTTAAAAAACAGGAGCATGAATTCCTTGGCACGACAAATTCATTGTTTATGGTTTATAGGTTGGCTGATATGCAAAGAATACATGTGAGTAATATCTCTCTGCAGAAAGGTAGAAATATACATATATCATTATACTCGCAGGCGTTCAGCAGAATGGCAATTTTCAACTTCACAGACTTTCCTAAAGCTCAGCTGCAGGAGCCAATTGGACCCATGAAATTGAAAATGAGCTCAGATTGGTTTGGAGGGATCCGAGCTACAAAGAGCATCCACAGAATGGTGAACTTGGCCTCTCTGAATTATCTGAATCCAACCCTCAGAAATTCTAGCTGGGAACTTCAGTTGATGGAATTTGCGGTGTGATGGAGAGAGCTGAGTGGACCTGTGGTGGCAAAGAGGGCTTTGTGGCTTTTGTTGTGAGCTCAAGCCTGACTCCTCTGGAGTTTGAGCAGATCTATTTAATACATGCAGGTATTTAGTTGGGGGTATTTAGGAATGTCAAAGAAAACAGGAAGGGCTTCTATAGCTATATCACAAACAAAAGACATCATTATTAGTGATAATGAGGGACCCCTCCAAAAGGAAATGGGAGGACATTCTGCCCTGGATTTGGAGAAAGATGAGGTTCTCAATGAATTCTTTGCCTCAGTCTTCACCAGCAAGTGCTGTGGCCACTCTGCTCAAGTCTTGGAAGGCAGATACAGGGACTGTGAGAATGAAGACCTTAGGCCCACTGTAGGAGAGCATCAGGTTTGAGATCATCTTAAGAACCTGAATGTTGTGCACTGGGCTGCATTAAAAGGAACATGACCAGCTGGTCAGTGGAGGTGATCCTGCCCCTCTACTCTGCTCCCATGAGACCCCACTCTGAGTACTGAGTGCAGTTCTGGTTTCCTCGACATAAGAAGGACAGTGAGCTGTTGGAGCAAGTCCAGAGGAGGCCATGAGGATGATCAGGAGCTGGAGCACCCTCCCGTATGAAGATAGGCTGAGAACATTGGGGCTGCTTAGCCTGGAGAAGAGAAGGCTGCTTGGAGACCTCAGAGCAGCTTCCAGTATCTGAAGGGGGCTATAGGGATGCTGGGGAGGGACTCTTCATTAGGGACTGCAGTGATAGGATAAGGGGTGGTGGGTTCAAACTTAAACGGGGGAAGTTCAGGTTAGATATAAGGAAGAAGTTCTTTACTGTGAGAGTGGTGTTCAAGGCCAGGTTGGACAGAGCCTTGGGTGACACGGTCTATTGTGAGGCACCCCTGCCCATGGCAGGGGGGTTGGAACTAGGTGATCTTAAGGTCCTTTCCAACCCTAACCATTCTGTGAGTGTGTGTCAGCTAGAAAGCCTGTGGGTCCTAACTGTTCATGTAAGCTTGTAAGTCTATTTCTGCTCTTCTTAACGTTCTTTTGCTGAATAATGAGTGATGGGAATTAGTGTTTAATTTATTAACTTTGTTTTTCAGTGAAGGGAAAAAAGGAGGAATTTAACATTTGATTTCTCCTAACCCTTTTAAAGAGAGCTAATAGTCAGACACCTGGAAAATCCTTTATGTTTGACCTTGTTAGCAATCTGTAGTGTTCTCTGTAAATACAAAGACATCTTCCACCATAGATTTCTAAAATAAGGACACTAATTCCTACTCTTGATACATCCCATGTCCCAGCTGTATGGAAGCTGAAGTGAGAAAATATCTCTACTAGGAAATATGGTGGCTGAAATACCTCTCCTTTGGTGACATAAAGAAAAGCTACCTGCTGTTGGGAAGGTGCCCATCGCCTTTTTCTATGTATGAGATTCTCACCTCTTCACTGTTCAGCCACTAAGGCTTAATGAACTTCTTCATGTCCATTTGTTTATGGAGACAACTGTCAGAGGGATCATTTAATCTGGCCTCAGGTGTATGTTTTCAAAGGGGAAAGCCTACTGCTCTTCCTCTGCGATCTTTTCTTTGTGCAGCTGGCAAAGGCTCCTGCTCTAGAGGCAAAACGCTTTCACAGGTTTTAGGCTCACTTGATGCACTAAGGTGGTGCATTAAATTGTGCCTGACAGGAATTGTATCAAAGCAGAGCGCTAGTCACAGGCTCATTGCACCATCTGTGCATTTCATAAAAGACATGTTCATCTAAGGATGTGCTGAAAGGGAGATAGGTAAGAAATGCAAGTCTCCTACATTCATGGGCACTAGACTGCAGTACAGGGCAATGGTGTCTTTGTATGTAGTTTCTACACTAAGCATGGGTGGTGGTGGTTTATGGCAAAGATTAACAACCATATATAATAATCTTTTTCACATGTAGCTGAATATGCATCTTTCTGAAGAGCCTAATGGGCTTTTCCCCTCTGGAAGCTTCAGAGAAGCCCCTGTTTTCATAACAGCATCTTTTTGCCATTGTTTTTAATTAGATTTTTCTTAGCTAACTTGCAATCATTAGCCTGTCTTAGGATACCCATTACAAAATGACCATTGCTTTCCGTGTTAAACTAGAGAGATTGAAATTCTTGCTAGTCTGATTTTTAGCAATCTCATAGTGAAAAATAAACCTTTAGAAGTGGAAAATAATGGAAAGAAAATGGCCATTTCATTCTATCCAGGTAGAAACAGCAGGAGGCACCTGAGTGTTAATGGTACAGGAAATATGAAGTCCGTTCATTGTTATGTTATCAGAATTGCTTGGGACAAAGCAGGAGGCGCTTGTGAGATGCTGAATTTCCTGAAGGTTCCATTTCAAATCATATTTCAATTTAGCAAATAATTAACAAATTTACTTGTAAACACAGGGAAATACCAGTTATGTTCAGAAAGTGTAAGTGCATCAGTATTATGAGCTTGAGCAGAGTTTTTCATACACAGCCATGTAGTTAAATGCAGCTTGAAGCGCAAGTCAGTTGAAACTTTGTAAGGGGGCATGCAAATAATTTATACATATAGATGTATATTTGAAGGGTTTATACAAATGGATATCCTGGTGCTTTTATGTATTCATTCCTCTATTTGAAAATGTTTCTTTGACATAAGAGGGGTTCATCAGACTAGTAAGCAATTTAAGACGTTGTATTACATTTGGGCAAATAGGTACTTCTTGCTAATTTATTTTCATTTGACACTCAGGTGTATAAATGTACTTAGAGCAAACTTACTCTCAGGTAGCAAAAATCGCCTCACGTTGAAGAAATATTATGGTACCATTAAGGCTGACCCTGGATAACTGGTTAGGAAGGTTTTATGTGCTATTGCTGCACCAGTCAAGATAAAGTGCTAACCTGGCATTGCTACATCTTCTGAAGTTAAATGGAGTTCCTGAGAGGTCTTTGCAGTTATTTTACAGTTGTTACTCATTAATAGGTAATGGTCAGATCTTGTGCGTTTTACTGTCGTTACTTCAAACAGGAACAAAAATAAGGGATTTGAGAGCACTATAAATATAAAATGAGCACGTCGGTCAGACAGCAAAGCTGCAGGGGAAGATGTTGCTCCAGTAACTGTTTTGGGGAGAAAAGCAGTTGGTTTGAGTGGGAGCAGTCTGCTGCCCCAGTGGTTTGCCCAGCAGCATCAGTTCCCAGCCTGGGGAGGAAAGAGGAACGTGTGATTATGCAGCACAAAAGCTGCTGGTGCTTCTTCATTCTGCTAAGATTAGAAGCACCCGCTTACAGCCTTCAAAGCTGAGGAGCAAGGCTGGATTATTAAGAAATATTTATTAAGAATTAAGGAGCAATTACTTCCCAATTCAGCAAGCTTGTAAATTGATGAGGCTTTAGACCTAACAGGCTTTTAGAAACAAATATATCTTCAGACAGTGCTTGAGATGGATCTGTACAGATGCAGATCATGAATATGGCAGAATGGAGGCAAGGCTTGCAGAAAGACCTCTAGATCCCTACACTTTATTGTTGTCTCTACACATATTCCTGGAATATAAAGTGTGCATGTGCTTATATGTGCATTATCTTTATCCGATGACTAAAAATAAAGGAAGCAGGAATTGACGTTTTAATACCCGCAACACCTTCTCTAGTGCAAAACACCCGCCTATAACTGGAACAGCGTTTCTTCACAAACTCTATTTCTTATACTGTGAGGAAGACAACTCTGAGAGTTGATGTGTGGCTGTTGTCATTCCCTTAGATTCTGCTGTAGATAGAGCAGACACTACTAAATACACCACCACCTGAATAAAACTCTGTTGTATTTCACTTACTAATAGCTCTGCCCATCCTTCTGCCATTCCCAGGGTAGAAACCCTCCAAAGTGCATGCTTTGGGCTAAACCTCATTGAACTTTCATCCAATAATATCCGTCTGTTTCTAAGAACAAAGACAGGCCAAAAATTGGCTGTTTTTCCCTTACTAAAACCAAGGAAAGCAGAGAGGCACTCTTCAGACTTTCCTGAAAATCCTCATCTCCCCAAGGACCTGAATCACGCCTTTGGAAATAGCAGCTGGTTTGGAGAAGTGCAGTTTTGCCTTCCCATGAGCCTGCACTAAGATTGTAAGTTTCTTAACTACTGCTCAGGCATGTGCAGCTGAGATGTCTTTTAATTCCAGTAGTGAATTTTCATCATGCTTTCACGTTTTGTAAGCTAAATCCTCTAAATGATTTAGCTGTCTGAAGCTGCAGCTGTACAGGGAGTTTAAGCAGCCAGTCTTGGTGCTGCTGTGGATCTGTTCAGGAAATACTAATGGACTATGGATTTTCTGCCCCCTCAGTCTTTTTTGGGTCATAATAACAGAGGTTTTGGCTTAGACTGTTAGTATCTGAAGCTGACATGCACAGACCACCTATACACCGTTTCTCATGAGGGTCTTTTGCAAGCCATGGCTTTCTCAAGAACATGCCTGTGAATTTTATCAGCTCTTTAGCATGTGTTGCTGTCTATAATGTGTAATTATCTGCACAGATCTTCCATGGTCTTAATTTCCTTGAAATGGTTGATCAAGCTTTGGGTGGCATGTTTTAGTGTGAAGTGTCCCCGCCTATGGTAGAGGGGTTGGAACTGGATGATCTTAAGGTCCTTTCCAACCCTACTGTTCTATGATTCTATGATCACTCAAGTCTCTGACAACCCAGCAGCTGTATCTGCTTCTGGTGGCACTTTGATTGCCCCATTTGCTTTGATCCCTTTCATAAAGAAAAAGCCACTTTGGATTCTGGGTTTGGCTCAAAAAACTGTATTTGATGAACACAGGCCTCTATCCCAGCTGGACCCCTGTCCTCCAGGCATATGTCAAATGAGAAGGAAGGTGGGTCTCAGTCCCCATCCCATCCAAAAATGTGTTACAGGAGCTGAGTGGGACTCTATGGATTTGGGCAAGCTGCTCTAGTGGAAGGTGTCCCTGCCCATGGCAGGAGATTGGAACTGGATGAGCTTCATGGTCCCTTCCCACCCAAACCATCTGTGATTCTATGATAAATTCACAGCCAGGAGCTTTCAACAAAGCATCACGCTTGAATCCATCCACATGCAGTATTTCTAGAACCTTCTTCATGGATGCAAGCTCTGCTTTTAGAAACCTCTGTTTCAGCAAAGTGTGTGTTTAATTCCCTTTTAGTAGTGTTGCACCTGAACGACACTGACCTACTGCATCTCCACTAGGAAATGATAGAATTAGTTTTGCTGTGTCGCTTTAATTAGCCCCTCCCTACTCTGCACATAAATAATTCACTCTTTGCAAAGCAGAATTTAACAGTATGATCAAATGTTTCCCTCTGGACTCATTGCAAAGAATAGCTCTGATGCAGTGACAAATACGCACTGTGCTGCAATCAGTGCTGCTTATCTGCACATCCCTTGCCTCACCTGTTGCAGAAATTAGGAGCTGGATAGCAGGGCTGAAAACAGAAAGAAAATTCTCCTGGTGAAATGCCTTCCTGAAGGCTTTTTTCCTTGCTTCTGCCACGTTGTTCTGATGCAGCATTTATTAAAACAAGACGAAGGCAGAAAAGTTTATTCAAGTCCCATTTGATCAGTTCCACAAACAGTTGCTGTAACACGGAAAATATTGTCCCCTTAACTGAGATTCAGTTACTGACTACGTGAAAGCTACAGTGCTGCTTCACTGGTTGCTTCTGTTATGGGTTCAGTGAGGCTTTTCTACATTACACTGAGTAGGATCAATATATGTTCATGTGGTCATCTACTCTTTTTTTGCCTGAAGGCATACTAACTTCCATGTAAGCTGTAGTAACTGGGAGTCAGGAAACAGTAATGTCAGAAAGACTTCCAGAATCATCACTGAAACCAGTCTTTCAACTGGGAGTCAAAAGGCTTTGCTGTAACAGAAACATGAGGGTCTCATCTCTATGAGCTTTTGAGGACTCACAGTGTCAAATGAAATCAGTGGGAAATGTGCTTTGGACATAAAAGATGCCATTGAATGCTAAGTACATTTAAACTCAACAAGCCAGCTGAATGCCTCTTTTAGCCCAGTTATTAAAATATAAGCCTCAATTCCTGTAATTTAAAATGGAGTTAACACCACCTTTTAATCCTACAGACTTCTGAAAAGAAGAATCAGTATTTCCAAAACTGTTTGAATGCTACAGTGGTATGTGCCAAAGAAAAGCCTGTAAGCAGATCATTATATTCGGAGTAAAGGCTAGAGCACAAAGCTGAATGGTGAAATAGAGAGCAGCTTCTCCTGAAGTGAGTACCATCCACCCTGTGTGTTGTATGGTGCAAGGATCTGCAAAGCAGTAGTATTTGAGCCTGTGACTAAAAACTCTGCTAATGCTAATGCAGACTTACCTGTAATTGCAGACAACTTTTCCATAAGATCAAGGGGTTTTTTTCCTCATGAGAATGACTGTGATTTGTCTTGTTTATTGGTTTTTACTAATTGTGACTCTTCATGGGGAGCTTTTAATATGTGCTGCTCCTCAGCATCACTCAAAATGCTTTTTCTAAATGAAATTCACTGATCCATTTGGGAAAGAAAAAAAGTAGCGTAGATTTACCCTTTATTCTAATCATGAATCCTAGAACCTGCTCCATCTCTGCTGCAGGCTGCTTTGTAATAAACTGTTTTAATTACAAGTACTCTTGCTGGAAGTGTATGACCGTGGTGCAGTGTGAGCTGTGACTGATACTTCCGCCTCTTTGCCTTCTTCCTTCCATGAAATGCACTTTTCAGCAGACATTGCACACGTGCATTCAGTCTCCTGGATGTGCTGAGCAGCTGGTGCTGACGGTTAGGAATAACAGAGCTTATCCAGGGAGTGCGTTTGTTCATGTGAACTGGGAGTTCAGTTTGTGGGGTAACACAAAGGAACACAGGGCACATGAGTGGAAAGAATTCTCAACATCAAATAAAAGCATAAGAAGGAGCAGATGTGCAGAAGTGGAGGCTCTCCCTTACCTCCTGTGTTGAGTCAGACCTACGGAGACTGTTTTGAATGGTCTGTTACTGGCTGGAGTGCAGCAGAAAAGATGAATGAATTTATGAGGCGCTTAAAGTTGCCTCCCAGCCTAAGCTCAAAATCTTGCTTAGCCCCCTTGAACTATGAAGGGCCTTCTACTCTTATTAAACAGCAGAAAGCATATTGGTACTCATAATGCTAGGTTCTTACAACCAGCTGTGTCTAGATTACTCAGTTCACTGTGATCAAAAATTCTCAATCTCTACTGAATTCATTATCTAAAGTTTCTGTTGGCTTTTTTTCCAAGGAAACTCTAATCCAAATCCAATATAAACCAAAATTATTCTGCTTTTGGGTTTGTTTTTTTTGTTTCTGACTCCTGTTTTGCTTTTACTCAGCTCTAATTCCTTTAGTGGAATGTGTCAGAACTTAACAAAAAGGCTGGGAGCATTACAGTCCTGTTGGTGACCTAGGGAGCCAAGCAAAGCAGGGCTGATAAGCCAGGAGTGATGGTGGCCTGTGTCTTTCTGTGAAAGTGCCTGGAGTAATGGTGTTCTTTGGGTTTGGTTGGATTTGCAGACATTGGATTTGCAGTCAGGATCACCCGAGAGCTCTCTGCCACTGAGTCTAGTGATAGCAGGGGAAAATTAAGGCACAAGAAACAGCAGGCACTATATGGCTGTCAGTGGTAAGCCAAAGCTTCTCTTGATGGGTTTTTTTCTCTCCTAAGAGCTATCTCTGTCATAATAGAGAAAACCACCTCTGGTCACATGAAGAATGTTGGAGAAGCCAAGACAAAGCAAAGGAGGGCCGAAGTTTGGTAATGAAATTTATTGACAAGTGAAAACAAGGGGAAAAAAGGGTCTCAGGAGGAATGTATTAAAAAGTATTTTTGTAAGTTACATTGGTTTATTTTCAGTTAGCACCTCTTCTGAGAAGCTATTTCTTCGCATAAGACTTGCCACTGTAGAAGGATTCGGTATCTGACATGCTCTCTGATGGTCTAGTATTGCCCATGGCACAACTGTTCATTAATATGGATGCATTTAATCATGTTTTAAGTGTTTATAGTAATCAGGGTCATAGAATATCTTGAGTTGGAAGGGACCCATAAGGATCATCAAGTCCAACTCCCTGCTCCTCGCAGGACTACCTGAAACTAAACTGTATAACTAAGAGCATCATTCAGGTGCTCCTTGAAGTCTGTAGTGCACATTTACACAGGGGCTTAAGAAGAATGCATGCAAAAGACTCTTACAAGATACACTGACCCTTCCTAATTTCTCTCGAGGGAATTTGTGGACCTTAATGACATTAAGATTAGAAAAGTAAAAAAACCAAACCCAAACCAAGCCAACAACAAAACACCAAGCCACAAACCATCCACAGTTGTTTTTCTGTTGTAGTTAAATCTCTGAACAAGTTAGGCAAGACCTCGTTTCGGTTAATCTGAATTGTTCAACATCCTAACAGGATCCAGCATTCCTCATTAGGGGCTGTATACCTTCATAGGCAAGCCTAGATCAATGATGGTCTTTCACCCCTTCCATGAGAAAGAAGCAGTAGTAGTAGTGTGAGGCAGAGCAAGCAATTGGGACCTATTGCTGAGTTTCTGCAGGTCTTCCTTGGAAACTGCATATTGTATTTAGGCAGTTAATGGCATTCTGCAATGTATGGGGCCATTTTAGATCCAGAACTTGTATGAAACCCCCTTTCATCCTATATTTTATCACAATTCAGAGACTTGGCAGTGAAATTCATGTGCAGGTAATTTTTTCTGCCTCTTCTGCTAGAACAGCATTCAGGGAGGCTTTTCTATCCCAGAGCATCTGTAGGGCCTCCTGTGCACTGACATCAATACTTCTTTCCCTTGGGGCTTACTTTTCTTGGCAAGACTAGTAAGCTACATCAAGTAACCTTTATATCACCATTCCAGGCACATCGTTTGCTGGTTCTGTCTTTTTCTTTGGGGTTTTGGCAGCAGCATACATAATTCATGTGGCAGGTGTGATTTCTTCTTGTTGTTGTGCTACAATATGGTGCGTAGTAGTAATCAGTAAATTAAAAAAAGCATTGGAAATGAAGAGGCCATGGTGGGAAGTCAAAATATGTGGATATTCTTAGTAAGCTGGAAATGAAAAGCTGCAGTTCTAAGCTACTGCGCCATTCATGGTGTTCTCTCTGCTTTATTTTTCCCGTGTGCTGCTCTTTGAGGGCCACCTCCATCAATTAGAAGTTTAATTGGAAATGGATCGGGTAATGGAGTTGCAAATGGAGGGGCACATGCTTAAAAGTAAAAACAAAGTAAGAAAACAGATCACAGCTTCAGGTGCTTTCAGTTGCTCAGGGAGGCAAACCAGTTTTACCCTATTAATTAACATTTTAGGGCCTGCTGTATCTAAATAGCAGGAGACTGGGTATGTGTGAGGTATCAGTTCACAGAGAGAAATAAAAGAGTGGTCATTTTCTAAAAAGTAAGGTTTTATTTCATGGTGCAATCAGAAGGTGAAAGCATGGATTTATTATCAAATGAAGAATTTGGGTCTTTTGGCAAATGGCATCAGAAAAGTGCAGCACTAAAACAGTTGAGGAAGACCATGAGGTGTACAAGCATCTTGGCCACTCCTCCTGCTGCTAAGTGCCTCTCCATGTCTTTGGCAATCAGCTGTCCCTCCTCCATTTCATACCCAATAAAGATGCCAAGAAAAGTTGCCTGGCCCTTTCCCCCTCATTCCACAGACACCTGAAGTCCACAGTTGGGCTTCTCCTTTGGCACAGCGAGTGCAGGATTCTCAGTGAAGATCTTTTATCATCTTGTTCATTGCCAGTGTCTTTCACACGCTGTTCCCTCGCATCCTGATCTGTTTTCTGGAAAGGCTGTGGATGGATGAAGAAGTATATCTGTGATGGAAAAACACCACAAAATGTTTAAAATACTTGATTGCCATTTAATGCACAGTTACCATATGTTTGCATGCATCTTTTTGTGTGTGCTTTTGTACCTTAAACTTGTGCTTCGCTATGCCAAGATAATGATTTACAACACAACAAGTATTTTGTAGGTGTTTCTAATGGAAGGGGTTGATATTTTAGCATCTGGCTGTTGTAAAGATCCCACTTGGGTAAATAGCAGGAATTTGGTGTGAGCTCAAAAAAAGCTGTGATTAAGAAAACATCAGTAACAGTGAGCAATTGAAAGCAGGGGATTGTAGATCCCAGGAAGGAAATTTGTCTTGCTGGAATATTCAAACGCAGCAGGAAAGTTTCCAAGGAGATTCAGGTAAATAATAAACCTAAATGGAGGGCAGCAGAAGTGCTAAATAAAAAGCCTGAAGAGAAATCCTGATATCAGCAGCAATTACACATGTTCATGTGTTTGTTTGTAAGATAATGGAGATGATTAGGACAGGTGTCCTGTTACATATTCTCTTTATAATTAAGCCTTAATTTGATGGAATCTTTAAAGCAGATAATAACAGGAACTGACGAATGAAGCAGCGGGTTTTTGTACAAGTTTGCTCTTTGTGAATCTCTGTGGCCAACTGTGTATTGATGCCTATGGTTTTGCTGTTAAAGGAAACATCAATCAGTCACTATAATACAACCCTGGAAGTACTGCAGCCTTACATTCTGACTAGTGCAGGCCGAAGCATTGATAGGATTTATTTTCTAAGGTTGTGTGTTATAGAAGTTAACTGACAATTCAATAACTCAGCAGCCTCCTTGAATATAGCTGCTTTATATTGTCTTGCTCTCATGAAGCCGGAGAAAAACCCAGCTGAGATGCATCATTCCAGGTGGATTTTCTGTATTTTCCAGGAAATACCCCAGTGAAGGGTGTTCTAAAGTTAAACAATAGAAAATATCAGCGACTCACACTCTTGGCTCTGCCATCGTTTTTGGCAGATTTGGGTATAAATTGAATTTTCCATCTTTGTGCAATCCTGAGAAAATAAAGAGAAAATAAAAACTTGTAATCTTATAATGAAAGTGAACACGTACGCATAGAGCTGCCTGTTGCATGTCTGTGATAGATCATGGAATAATAGAAGTTTCAAGTCAGATTTCATGTTCTGAATTCAGAAATCTGAACACATCTTAATTCCGAGAAGTACATGAAATGTTTTTGAGCGAAGACTGCTTAAAGACAAAGCAGTTGATTTAAAAGATGTGCAAACCTGTTATAATTATCTGTGACATTTCTGTTGCGCTGGACTCTTCAGGCTGATATGAGCTAAAGGTCTTCTGAAGTTTTCACAAATAGTGATTTTATTCTTCCAAAGATAGATCATAAAAGAGGTGGCTGTTAAAAAGCAGGTCCAGAGATACATCCCAACTGCATGACTCATTCTGTGCAGGATCCATAAGCCTGTCGCTTCCTTTCTATTGCAAGAGGAAATAAGACTTTGAAAGCAGGAGGTGGGAGACCAGACTTTTATGACATGCATAAGACCTTCAGCTGAAGTCCTCCTCCTTTCTGGATGGAAAAGATAACACAGGGAGGCAGCTGTGTTGCCAAATTTTGCATGATGCCTGGGATTATACGATTAAGCAAGAAAAGGGAGTGTTTCTACCTTGAGTTTGTACATGGGTTGATGGGTACATGTTCACATTTGTACATACAAGTCTTCAAATGTGCTCCTTTGCCAAAAGGTTTGAAAATCAAAAAGTAACAAGAGATGCATTCCTTTATGTAAAACATAATGAGGTTGTTTGGAATGCTCTCATCTTGGAGCTCTGAACATCTCTTTAGGGAGGCTGAAGCCTTCAGATATATCCATAAGCACTCCACTGCGTTGCTACTCATATTACTAACTGCCTTTGGTGAAGACAAAGGATAGAAGACAAAGAGTACAGTTTCATGCCAGGTTGTTTTCTTTTCCAAAGCTGTTTCATATGCTCCTCCAGCCTTAAACGAAGGTTACCTCATACATACACCATGATTATACACAGAAGATTCTACAGTGTCATTTAGCAATAATTAGTTTTTAGGAAACAATTGGAAGCTAGCAGTTTTCTCAATAACTCTCTCCAGAGACAATCAACTGCTTCACTCGAGCTCAGTCTTTGCTGTGAGTTCATTTTCCTTTCATCTTCTGCATCACAGAATGAAACAAAAAAATGGATGAAAAAATAGGAAACTGATGTGAAAAAGTTAGGAAGTGAAGAGCACTCGGCATGCAGTAAGATCGTATCAAAGGGAATTGGCTTTAAGTGAGGATTGACACTGATTTCTAATTATCCCAACCAGACTGGTCCAAGATGAGGCCATTTTGACGATGTCACTTAAAATTGCATTTTGTATGAAGGTTAAACTCAAATATTATTACATTATCAACTTCATATTCAATACTAATGTATATATCTAAATATACAAAGAAAACCTTTGCTCCAAATATTTGGGTTGAAGTTACAATGCAGAAAGGATCTCAAGAACCTCTTGAAAAGCAAAATTACATCTCAATCATCTGTAGTCTTTATCACAGAGGAGAAAGAAAGGAGGTTGGATGATGGCTTGGCTCAATTCAGGCTGTGATCCTCTGCAGCTGAGCTCCTGGTGGCTTCATGGACAGTAGGAGACTGTGAAGAGCATAGGGCGAGATTCCAGCTTTTGTGTGGGGTTTGTGCACACTTCCTCTCACATTTCTTCCTTGCAGGGTTTGAGAGCTTTGTTTTAAAGGGAATGTTGAAATCTTTGCAGTCTGTCAAAAAATGTCTCTTGTTTCCTAGCCAGCCATACAGGATTTTTGCATTAACAGTAGGAACATGGGAAAAAGGGCATCAATGCAGGCTTATTGACTGCCTGCCTTCGTGGCTAAAAATGTTAGTTAGGAATGTGATGAATTAAGAGTCATTAGGGATGTGAGAGGGAACAACAAAGACAAATGTTGACATGTTGTTACATGATTTGCAAATACATTTTCAGCTGGAGTAACCTGCATAGAACAGGTCACTTGATCTTAGAGAGGATCCTGTGGGGTTAGAGGGTATTTCAGGAAAGAACGACAACAATGTATAAAATCCTGCGCTCTCATATGAAGTGAAAAACTTGATTACCTTAGAAACAAGAAGATTCAGAGCAACGTCAAAGTACATAAAGAAGCGAATGGTTGCAAACAGGTAGATGAGGAGGCTCTGTATTGCAGTGTGGTAGAATGTAAAACTGGGGATGTTTAACATAAGAAAAGAAACAGTCTTCAGCATGCCATCAAAGTTCTGTGGGGTATTGTTAGCAAAATTCATGCACTTCAATCTCAGTCATTTCTACCGGTAAAGAAAAATACCTCAGGTTTAGCACTAGGGAAGGGCTTGGGAAGAGTTATTTAAGTATTTCTTTCTTTCAGTTCACTTTAGGATCAGAGGTAGGATTCCGATTGGATCACATCCACTCTTGTGATTTCTATGCACATCTCACAAAAGCTCCTTCCTGTACAGGAAATAAGAAGTACATTAATAACAAAACAGTGTTTTTCTACCCTAACACAGCAGACTCCAGGAGAAGCCTTATTTTTGTAGGCTTTTTCTTAGAGGGAGAAGAAATCTCAGTTAAAGTTGCCTCTGAAGCACACCGTTTAGTAAAAAGGAACAGAGATGGGGCAAACTTTCCTATGGTGAGTGATGTCAAATAGTAACAGCCACCACTTTGAGGAAGCCTGAGATTCATGAGGAAAATGGACCGGTCCACATTCTCACTGAAAAGACCTATGAATATCCTGCCCCTCTTAGAAGGCGAGAAAGGGGAAGATGAGACACAAGTGACTGAATGTTTCTTTTTTGTGCAGAATTACATGGAAAACGTTAGGCTTTTGCACAAGCTGGAACAACAAAAAAAATACCTATTTTTTTCCTTTGGTGCATGAATTGCACGGACTGTATTTATACTGCATGCATTACATTCCAGCACCTCGTTCTTTTTTCGCACTCACATTGCTTTGTTTACCCAGCAAAGCTTGGATTGGTAACAGTGACTTGTCATTCATCTGAAAGTCATTTCTAACTTCCTGACGGATGTTGCCTGCCTTTGATTTAATTACCCATACTTCCACTTGGACTTCTGTAATTTTCCCAGCTGCCATTTCTCACCTCACCAGCTTGCTGAGGCTATTTCTACTGTTTTTACTGGAAAATAATTCTCTGAAGACATATCATATAGCTAATAAAAAAGAGAATCTAATTTAGCTGAGGCAACAATCGTAGAACACCTACTGCTGAGTATCAAATAATAGTTTAAGCAGTACTCCAGAACAACAAATGTATATATTCCTCTGTTCCTGGGACCCCTGTGTGCATGTCCTGAGTCATCCATGGCAGAGCTGGAGCTTGAAGCTTCTGTTTCCATCACAAACTGGGGTTTGCTTGCAAAACAAATAGTTCCTCTATTGCCAAAATAGTATCAACCCCTATCCCAGGTGCAAAAAAAGGCACTCAAATACCTGAAAAAATTAGTTACTGTGCCTCCAAAGTGAGCTGCTCTAAAACAATATTTTTTTCTCACAGTCCACTTCACTGACATAGTGCTTTATTGTTGGAATTGAGCAATTCTTTTGGCTTGTAATTCATTGTTTTTCTTTCTTTTATTTATCCTTCTGTCTCTCAAAGAGGCCAGCAGTAACATCTGTTGGAGTCAGAATACACTGCAATGACTTTTCTGATGCCGAAGCCCTGTAGCATCTTGGCTATGCAGAAGGGAGGAGATAGGCTTTTCTGTCTACATGATCTATAACAGTATGCTGCTAATTCAAGAAGACTGAACTATTTTTAGAGGTTACCAAATGACTCAGAATAAAGAAGCAATTGTGTAACAGATGCAAAACTGAACATTCAGATTATCTAGCTGTTAAAATACTGGAAGGAATCAACCTAATTTCAGTTCAGCTGGAGGGAGTAGGCTTCTTTAACAGCACCCCAAGTTAATTTAAAGCATGGTCTTGAATAGAGGACCTTTGCTATCATGAGCTACAGATGTTTTAAAAAACAAACACCCCCTTTCCTCAGCTTCTGATGACAAATATGGACTTTAATGTGAGTTATGCCGGTGTCTGATGTTGACTGCATTGCACCTAGAGTTTTAAATCCCATTAAAAACTGCTTGTCTTATTAAATGAGGAGTTTCAGAGTACACTTGGATAGACAAGAGCGAAAGCAAGATCAGCAGTGTTTTCACAGAGTAGGAGAAATGATAAAAATGATGATGACTGAGTATGTACCAAGTGTCAGCTCTGTCAGGATCATGGGCTTGAGATTTAATCTTCAACGTGTTTCTCAAACTTTATTGATTGTCACTACTTAAAATTCACAGGTTCCCCTCATAACGCTTCAAGAACATTGAAAATGCCACTGTAAACTGAACACTTGGAAAGGTTTGCATTTGAGTTCAAAACACCAAAAGCGACTGCAGTGTTTGCTCTTTAAAAATTGAGACAACACAATAGCCTTCGCAGTGCAGCAGTTTACTATGGCAGTTTGTTAGGTGCACTGCCTGAAGTTAAGGTAGAAGCTTATCCTTACCCAACAGGAAAGAAGCTATTTTTACATAGCCAGTGTTGTACAGCACTCCTGTAAGTATAGGTGGTAAAAATTAGGCTCAGGTGAAATCAGTGCAGGAATTCAGCAAGGCTTTGATTTTACCCATCTGCCAAAACTCTGTTTTCTTCTACTAGATGCTGGCTTTAGAGGAAATACAGGTAGGGAAGCGACTCATTGTTTCTTAAGATAGGGTAATGTAAGTTGCAGCCACAGGATAGAGTCAGCAGTGGTTATCTTTGCATATTCAGCTTTGGGAAAAAAAGAACCAAAACCACATATAGAGAACGAACTAGAAACACTGTCAGACTGGAGGAGGGCTTATGCTCTTTTGGCTTAGATGAGGGCTGAGAGCAAATTCATGCTGGCTGGGTAGAGAGGTGGAAATGTTTCTGCTCTGTTGGAGTCTTCAGGTTAATATGGTGGAACTCCTTACCGCTTCTGTGCTAGAGGCTGGGTGTTAGAGCAGCTGAAGCTTGCAGGGCTGTAGGGAAGAAGCAGAGCTGCAACAGTTACTACAGCTGAGCTCAGTGTGTGTTTCTCCTATATGTGATACCTGAGTACAGAGAAAACTGCCAGTGAAAGGGAAACAAATTCAGTTCCACTGCATTTTGTTCTGCTTGGCTTTCCAACTCTAATGAATGAAAATTCAAGTGGAGAAACACTAATTGGGTTTGACACCACAAACACAGCAGTAATGGAAGCAGGTTTCTCTGCTAGGCAATTTGATGATCTAACAAGCTCTCTCAATGAGATTAGCTACTTTAAGGTCTTGTGACATTATTCATTAGTTTTCTAACACTAATCTTTACAGCACAGTTCCCAATTTGATGCTGCACCTCCTTCCCTGGCTGTAGGCTGTTCTTTAATGCCCAAGACAGTGCTTCTTTTTAATCCATTGACAATCGGCAGCACTTCACCCTTCTCAAAATATCTCTGAGGATGCTCATTTCGCATCCATATCATTTTACTGGCAGTAGCCAGGTGACCAGATGAGCTGATCAAGAAGGTATCAGCATTTATAAATGGGTATCTGAGAAATCTGTCAGTGCTGAAACTAGTTCTGTGCAAGAGAACTGGTCAAAAACTATTGTATTTTCAGGCATGGACATACTGCAGGAAGATAACAGTTGATTGTCCAGAGGAAGTATCAAAATCCTGTGATTATCAAGTTCTTTGTTCAGGCCAATGTAGCAATTTGGAAAAGGCAAACGGATAAGTGTGTCTGCAGCTCCATGACAAGGAAAGAATAGCAGAATTAATGTATGTGTCTATAAAGAATGCTGGTTATTCTTAGGCACCATTAGGACTGCAGCAAAGCATCCTTTGTACACTGTCAGGTTTTAAAATCATTTACAATCCTCCTTGTGACTATTCTTACTGCTTCTGGTGATAACGCCTTACCAGTGTGAAAAATTCTTACTGTTGAAACTAAGTATATGGCTTTCACATCAATCTAAAATAAAACTAGGTTGCTGACCTAGAATAACTGCATTTAACTGAAAGGGCAAATAGTTTGAGTTGCAGGGACGTGCGAGTTGCGGAGAGAAAAAGTGCTGTGCCACTTCTTTGCTCATCACAAACCTATAACGTGGAGGAAAAAGTATTTGCTATGCATAAATACAGATCAACAAACACAATGCGTGTAGCTGTTTGTCTTAGCAGTTTCGCACATTTCTGCTTTCATAATGATTCATAATATGAATGCAAATATCAATTGCCACGTCTCAAGAATTAGAAAGTTTCAACCACTGTTTGTTGTCATTGGTTGTGCAAATGAATACTTTGAGTACCTTTGGAAAAGCTGTCCACAAATGGAGCATTTCTCAGTTTGGAAATACTTTGTCCTATACTGTTTTATTTAGGTTAGACCTATAAATAGAAGTCAGCTGCTAAGGAATGAGTTTACTGTGCTAAATCATGCTAGTTTATTTTGCTAGGCAGCTCATCCTGGTAAAGCTGAAAAATAGTTAATAGGCTGTCTGCAAGATCTTATAAGACAGCATTTGGAAATCCTGCAGTCATATTAGTCATTAGCCATGGCAATATTCTGCTATAAGGCAATGAGTCGATTGATTAGAGAACCTCATCATGATATACCCTCCGGCATGAATACGGAGAGAGAGAAAGGAAAAGGAGAAAGGAAACTACACGGGACACAGGACAGAGAACGGAAAAATAGAAGGGCAAAAAAAGCCTGAAAGCTTCATTTTTTAGATGTAAATGGTACTGGAGATAATGAAGAAGAGGTAGATAGCATAAATCATCGATTTGCCCTCACCCTTTGTGAGTGAATTCCAACATCACTGGAAAATCAGACTTTTCTTGTGCTCTTAGCATGGCATCTCGCTCTAGACATGAGGCAGTCACCTCCTTTACAGGTGTTAGATACAAGTCCGGAAGACTGGCATTGAAATGCTGTCTGGTTTTAACTCTGACTATTTTCTCAGGTGGGTATGTATGGCTTTACCAGCTACCATCATGTTTGCTAAGGAGCATCAGCAAAACAACCAAGAGTACATAGAAGCTGACAAAAGGCCCACAGGGGACACTGGAGAACTGCTCACCCCTGACTAAAATATGCTGGGCACTGCAATTAAAAGGAAAGAGCTTTGCTATTTAGGGGTTTGTGATGCTTGTACTGGTGGCCTGTGAGTCCCCTGCTGCTGTTTTGGAAATAAGCACACCACTTTTGGCTGTGATGCTTAGGTATACAAGGCTGAGCACCTGCCCCTTCCCTGTGGTCAATCTTAGAAGCTGCCAGCTCCTGGGAGGAGAAAGGCAGGATGCAGAAAATGCAAGTATGGTAAAAATAATAATGATAGACATGAGAAGACATCATTTGTACAGCTGAGATTTTATTGTATTACCTGGGGGGGGGGGGTGTCCCCAAAATTCATGTCCCTTATGTTTGCTTCCCTCCATAGCAGGCTGTGATGACTTAAGGAGCTCATTTGCAGTATTTCCAAATGTCTGGGTCTGTCTTGATTTTTCCTGAATCAGATTCATCTAGGTCCTCAAATGATGTGCAGTTCTATCAAATACTGATGAGCTTTGTAATTCTCCTCCTGCAAATTTAGTACCATCTGTCCAATATCCTCGTATTATAAACAAGCAGAGAGGTGCTTGTGCCTTCAGTGCAAAGGAGACGTTCTTCACGCAGGCTCTATCTTTATGGGGTTCACTGGCTTTCTCGGTTTGCAAGGCTCATCTTACCTTCCTGAGGTGTTTCAGGAAAGCGATTACACAATACAGGGAAGAGTTGATGTGTTGCGGTTTTTTTGGCTTATTTACCAAGTATGTTTGTATGAAAATACTCTGCCTGTGATAAACACTAGAACTGCTTTATAAATCAAAATGAGCCGTTTATTGTTTGTGCTTTTAAACACTGTGTTAATCAATACTGAACATTTTGAAGGAATACGTCGAGACAATGCTATTGGCAAACGAGCTTGCTGCCAAGATCAGTGCAGTGCTTCCATCATCTTCATGGAGCTATTTTCAGACTGGGATGTAGGATGTTCCATTTTTGCAGAGTGCCATTACGTAAACTCACAATGATGGATAGTTCTTTCCCCTGCGTTACAATAGCCATAAGAAAGTGCAGAAGAAACAGGTGTGAAGAATAAACAAAAGCACCGGGAGATGGGTTGAATTGTTCGAAATCATCCATTAAATAGAAGGTAGAATCTGGATCAGATGTTTGAAGCACTGGCTCTCGCCTAACAATGCTGCTTCACATGCAGCTTTCCCAGGTGATGCATTGCTCGTCTTTCTTGGGCTGAGGAGATCTCATACAGCGCGCAACAGCAAAATCAATTTTAAGATCAAGCTTCAGCAGATTACTCCCCAGTACCGCTAATTACTTTTCATAGTAGCTTCTTGCCTTTTCCTCTTCCCCATCTCCAAGTTTACGAAGCATTTCCCTTTGCTGGCATTTGCTTTTAGGAAGCTCTCCTGGCATTGGCAGAAAAGGCAAGATAGGGAGAAGGCTTCTTTCCTTCACGTACTCATCTAGGCAGAAGATCACAGGGATGTAATAGAGTTACAGATTTGAAACAAGGCTCCTGTTGGCCATGCCTATCTCACTTTCAGATTGTTTAACAAATCTTTTCTTCTTCATGAGGAATCTTGGAGGGCCTGTGTCTAACTCTTCATAAGGGGAATGTGGTGATATAAGCACATTTAATTATCTTAAACAGCTAGAATTTCATGACACAAGTATTACGATAGACAAAAATATTGTTGAAAGCTACACAGCATAAGGATACTGCCATATGCCATTAAAATACATTTGTCTTTTAATTGTCGTATTAATCAGTTGATACTGTGGGCTATAAATTTATCACAAGCCTGGTCTGCAGAAGGAACGGGCCATAAACTGTAATTGCAAACCTCTGTGCCACTTACTAAACTGTGACTAACTTTACCTATTCTGACATTATTATCAACCTTCTCCAGTTGTTTTTAAGCCTCTGTGTAAAGATCAGCTTGACTGTCATATTATGTTTGCGTCTTACTCTGATGCCTCACTTCTTTTGTGTAAGTGCTGTTACTAGTAGTCAAGTAAATGAAGAAGTCCAAGGACTACATCATTGTCTCTGGAGTACAATTACTCTTTGATAATAATGGAAAATGGTTATTAATGTGTCTAAATACAGAAACTATTTTACATGTAAAAAATAATCAAGATTAACTGCTACTGTGGCTCATTATTCACTGTGTTTTAAGGAAGTTTATCTTCAACAGAAACCATAAACAAAAAGAATAGAGGTTAGGGTCATTGTCCAACCTTCCAAGAGCATATAGGACATCTCTTACGCTGGTCAAAGGACTTTATGTGTGCATGCATTCAATTGACTCTTGACAGGATTGTTCTGAAATTTCATGATGAGCATGTAAATGCAACTGAGGAGCATCATCTGACCCATTGTGAAAGCCTGACACTCTCTGCCCAAAACGTCAGGAGGCTTTGACTATGAACTTGCATATCCTATAGGTACCTTAGCCCAGTGCTTTTGACCCCAGCGTCAGCCGCAGAAGATGAAGCACTGCAATAGCCACAGAAAGCAGGTGAGCCTTGAGAAAAACAGATTTCAGGAGCACACCATCTATTTACAGAGTTCCACCATTTGCCCTTAGATACTGTATTACTGCATTGCAAGTGGATTGAAGAAGGAATAGCACTGAAGTTGTCAGGTTTTTTGAATGCTGAGCAAAGGAACTTTATTAGAATGGGGAAAGCAATGTTGTTCTGGGACCTACTCTTTCTGCATTGGTCTCTCTTTCTTCTACCTCTACTTGTTCAGTTTCTGCCAAGCGCCTGCCTGCCCTCTAAAGCCTGCTTTCTGGGTTCGGATTTAAAGAAACAATGGGAGTGGTTATACGCTTTCCTTTATAATGTACTCCTAATAACATTTAGTACATAGCATGCTCCTCCCATATGAAGATAGGCTGAGAAAGTTGGGGCTGTTGAGCCTGGAGAAGAGAAGGCTGCGTGGAGACCTCATAG
>JANRGW010038769.1:0-47488 GCA_024733675.1 Psilopsiagon aymara | reverse complement strand
AGGGAGGTGAGGGAGAGGCGGTCGGCAGGAGCCAGCCCTCCCTCCCTGTGTCCCTCCCTCCCTCCTCCCGCATGCCCTTCCTCGCCGGCCCCTCACCTCCGGAGGAGAACGCCCGCACCGGACAGGTCGCTGCCCCGGCCCGTGCGGGCTCCTGCCGCCTCCGCAGGTGGTAAGGCACCGGGGTGACAGGGAGGGGGGTACGGGTCGGGGACGCTGCCGGCACCGGCGGGCCGCCCGCCCGCCCCACGCTCCCCCTACCTGCTGAGGGGCGGCCGGCACCCTACTGCTGTCCGCGGGGCTCCTGCCTCCTCGTTCGTTCCCTTATCACCTCCCGATAGCCACCTGCCTCTCCTCCTAGAGGCAGGGGAAAGGGGGAGAAAGCTGGGCGCGTTTTGTGGGTGGAGGGGAGGCAGCTCGCCGCGGGAAGGGATGAGCAGGAGCCCGCTGCCTCCTCCAGCGCGCCCCGAAACCGGCAGCGGGGGATGTTTGGGGAGGCTCCTGATAAGCCGTGGGTGCGCGCCTGCCTTTCTAAACTTAGTAAGCAGCGCTGGCTCCGAATGGGCTTTCCACTGCTTAAAATGGGCGAGGATGCTTTAAAGCCCCGAAGGGCTCCCCAGGAAAAGTTGAAAGTTGTGCCGTTCAACTTGGAAAACGTTTAAATTGAAGCGGCTGACAAAATGGAGGGCTGCCGGGGAGTCCAGGAGTGAAGCAAATTGCAAATTGTTAACCTGGTGTTGCGCTCGCATAAACTCATAACTCGGTGGCTGATGCCAGGACGGGCCTGACAGATAACCGGCTCCTGACTTCTTTTTTTTTTCCCCCATAGAAGCTGCAGGGATGAGGAGTTGAGTGCATCAGTATGTCCCAAACGAGGTGCATGGGATGCGCTTATTGCAAAGCCCGACCAATGGTAGGGTTTTTCAGTGACCAAAACCAATTTGGTTAGATGTTCGATGGGAAGGTGTTCTTTTAGAACACAAAAGCCAGGAGAATTTGCTTTCTTTTATTGTCATTTCAGCTGGTTGAAATAGAAAATCGATATTCTGGTTTTCCTTCAAGTGGAGGGTGTAGTCGTAGGGAGCTGTATTGTCTGACCTATGACTAACTTTTTTTGTTCAAACATTCAGTGTATACCCAGCAGAATAAATAGATCTATGCTAGTTTTGAAAGCTAAAAGCGGATTGGGCTGTTTCTCCTTGTAAGGATGTGTGTTGGGGTTCTTAAAAGAAAAAAAAAACCCAAACCCCAAAATGATTTTGTAATCCTTGCCTTGAGATTTATGCTATTCCTGGCAGTATGTGGTTTGGTAGATACAGCGTTTGCGAAGTCACAACTGACCAAACAGGAGTTGGTTTAGACTCTTGTGTTTTGAGGGGAGGTGGAAAAATAGTAAGTCTTGATTTCTTTTTATGGTGTTCATCCCACTGCCCGTTGGAGATTGAAGCATTCATCACAGTTGTTTATGTTGGTTGTCTGGGGGTTTCTATTTGAATGTGGAGCAAGTATGCAACAGGGGGGTGTACATGTATTTTTAGCTTTAATTTCTAGTAACAAAAGATACAAAGAATACTGATACTCAAAGGTAAATCCTGCATTTCTTGAGTATGCTTATTAATATTTTTAGGAAGGAATCTATGAAAATGCCTGAGGTGTAATAAATTCTTGTTATTATGCTTATTTAATACAATAGTGCTTCAGTACACCTTAATGCACAATTTCAAGGCTTTTTTTAAATGAACGCATAAGGAAAAGCAGCAGAGAAGGTGTCAGTTCCTGTGCTAATTGGAGGTGGTAGCTGTAAAATGCTTGTATGGTTTAATACATGTGCAAAGGTCCAGAAAGCCCAACCAAGCATTAAAAACCTCAGCATGTTGGATAAAGATACATAAATACATTCCTGTTCCAGTAGCTCTGGTCTTGTTAGCTATCTAAGCAGATACAAGGGAGCAAAATCACACCAGAAAAACTTCTGTAGAAGAAAATGAGCTCAATTTATCTTTGTTTCTGTAAAATGCATGCTCTTATTTCAGTGAAGGCAGCTAGCCTGGCAAGGATGTTTGCTTTTTAACTAGAATAGCTTCAACTGGCCATAGGAACAGTATCGGCAGAAGCTGTACAGGAATGTGTTAAATGGATTTCGCTAGGAACTCTGTCTCCCAATCCAGCCCCAGCTCCTCTGGGGTTGTGCCAGCCCTCAGCCTGTGGGAGGAGTTCTGGTTGTATCTGCCATGTGCCTGTGCACCTTCCTTGGCAAAATGACTGCCCTGGGAGCCCTGTGCTTCCTTTGCTTTCTCAACCAGCAGCTGGAAACAGGGTGAGTGAAGTTGTATGGAGTGACTGGAGACTGGATGATGGGACAGGTCAGCCACTCTTCTGCATTTATGACAAGTGATTCGTGTAGGCCTTAAGAAGCCCTCGAAGGGCAAATTCAGGCTCTCTTCTAGCCCCCTGTAAGAAATGTCAAATAGACAGGTTAGCGTTTATTTCTGTTACTTGCGTTGGTCTTCAAGTGGGGTCTGCTTCAAGGCGTTGTGCTTTAAGAGCTGCATGTGGGTTGAGAGCCTTGCTCAGTCACCTCTTTTCAAAGTTTGACGCCTTAATCGCAGGCCTGTTCAGGAATATTCACCGTTTTCAAAACACAGATTTTCTAAGAAATATAGTAAACACAGTTACAGCATTTTTTCATTCAAGAAAAAGTAGGCAGGGTGATAGTTTTCACTTTATAGTATGTCTGTTGAATTTTCCTTTCCTGTAAGCGCAGTCAGGAAAGCATCATAGATATTCTTGAAGTGCTGACAATCCTTAACAGCCATATGGCGTGGAGTAGTTACTGTCAAAGGATGAGATGTGGAAGGATTGGCACATCCCTTCCTTTTTGTTTCAGTCCTAGGAAGAAACATGGGTTTGGCCTGCGAATCCTGTGACTGTGTCCCTACTGATTTGTTGTTACATTGATCAAGTGACTAAATATTTCTTGCAGTTTTGTAATATTTTATGCATGGTTGTGTAATGGCACATCTATGATTATTTAAGAAGAATTGTCAAGAAGCTGTCTTTCTGGGTGATAGAGATGTAGCTGTGTCCCTGATGAGTCGAATGGTATGTTCACTTTGCTTACAGTTCCTTAAGGATTACTTCCAGATTTTGTGTAATGATATGAAAGGTTTCTGTAGAATATTTCATATGTCAGTAACTACTCATCATAGTAGTATTGATAAGGTTTCTCTGACTTATTTGGTGTCCCCCTTCAGAAACAAAGGGTTATTCTTTAGGGCTGTTGATCGCATATGTGGCCTCTGCTTTCCGCGTGAATCAAAAGCTATGGGTGATGGATAGCCAGGTGATGTATATCAGGCTGTCTGGACTAAAGTCATTGATTAACTGAAGACCAAGAGTCATTTGCATGAAGGTGAGCACTGTAATTTCAGGCTACTTCATCATCATTATTTGGGAGACCATGTCCTCAGTATTTTCTTTATCACTAATTTAATAATAGCACCACCCTGATACCAAAGCTAATTGAGATGAAACTGGCTATGAAGCAGAGCCTGTGCCTAGAGGCTGAGATGCCCTGTGCTACTGCAGTGTTGCTACATACAGCTATGGCAACAGGGAGGTTCATGTTGCCACTTCTGTGCTTCGCCGGACCTGATCTTTAGATTGGTATTAGCTTAACAGCTCCAAATAGGACATCTCCATTGTAGTTATTGTGTAACTTCCCATAACACCTGAAGGAAGACAAAAATACACATTTAATGGTAAAAATTGGCGTCTTAACTTCTGGGTTTCCATAGTTTTAATCTGAGCAGTTCTCCTTTTGCTTATGGATAGGGCCTGTTGGCAGCTGTCACAGTCTCCAGTGGAGATGATGTTGGCCCCAGTGAATTACTATTTCTCAGTGATAAAAGAAAATCGGTGTCTAGGGTGTGTGTATGGAGGGCGAGAGGGAAGATGGGCATGAGTTCAAGGCCTTGTGTTTCCTTTTGCTGTGCTATGTGGTCTGCTGCTGAGCCAAGACTGACCTAATCGGAGTTGGCTCTGGGAAGGCTGGCAGCTTTCCATGTTGTGTCCCTATGAGATGCTCCGGCAGCTGAAGAAGACCCCAAAATTAATAACTGGGCAGGGTAGGAAAGAGTATTGCCTCAGTGATTGGAGGTTTCCTGTGGGGCTGTGGGGATGCAGAGTGATCTCTTCTGCCACAGACCTTCCCAAGCTCCTGTGTTGCTGTTTTTCTATGCTTGCACTGTCTGAAGCTGTAACATTTGTGCTGTGTGAATATATGAGAGGAACTGCTGAAACAAGGTCCTTCTTTGAGAGGAAGTCAGTTATCTCTGCTTTTTCTTGGTCACAATACGAGCCATATGTCACCAGTAACTTGTACAGCTTCTCTTTAGTGTATTCTTGCTACACATAGCAAAATTAGGTACAAGTTTTCATCCTGTTTTCTCGTAAACTAGGAGCAGCTCCTTGCACAGACCTCCTCAGGTGAATTTGCAGTCTAGTTTGGTGTCAGACTTCTATCAGTTGTTTAACACATTAAGGCGCAGAAGTGGAGATGTGCAGAGGCTTTTATTAGTTGAGGATAGATGTACTTATTTTCCTCCGTAAGACCTTTTTACATGCTATTCAGAGTGTTAAAATATTTTTCTTCATAAAATCATAACTGTGTTCCATTGCATTAGTTTGACAGAAAACTGACACAGTTTCTAATATCAAGACTGAGAACAGCATTGCCTGTTTTCATTATGCTACACTTGATTTTGCTTTACTATAATAATCTACAAATTGTGTCTGTTTGTTGACTAAATGGTAGATTAGTGGCTTGTACAAGTGCTGTCTCTTTAGACATCCTTGCCTGCTTGTCTAATGTTTTTTACTTTACTGAAGGCATTGTGGGAGGCAAAAAGATGGGTCTGAGTGCGTAAGGTAGAAACACTGGAATGAGAACTTTACAGAGAGTATAAAATGAGGACAACAGAGACTAATTGTATGAAATTCCTTTTATGTACACGTTCTTGAGTTTCGATAACTAGTATGTATTCAGCCTGCTGGATTAGAAGGCTTTGACTCTGCATGTGTATCATAGATGTTGCTCTTAAAATAGGAAAGCAGCTCTCCCTCCCAACACACTATTCTGGATAAAATTGATTCTGTACTGTTTTGCTCCTACTGCACCACTAGTAAATTTTAAAGGCTGCATAACTCATAATGTCAGGGATATAAGCATCACACTTCTAATAGCCCGAGTGCTGTTCTTGCTTCTCACTTGCCGGGTGTAAGAACCATTCACCCCAGACTTTAAAGTCTCAACTCCAGTGTCAGGTCTTGGGTTTCTTCCTGCAAGATGGCGCTTGCAGGGGAGTACCTTTCTTGACAGTGTATATTTCATTAAGTTTATACAGTCACTTCAACATGGAAACAGTCCATCTTCTAAACATAAACTTCAATACATGCTCTTTTAAAGGGCTTCTATCAGCATGCTGTCCTGCTACTGAAACAAGCTTAATTTCAAAGGTGGGTTGTAAGCACCAAGAATGTTTGCCTAAAGAACAGGCATGAGTTTACTTTCAACTCATTGTATTAATGCTATCTGGAATAACTATAGTGCATGTCATCTATGCAGTTCCCACAGATTCTTTGTTACAGGTGGGAAGCTGCTTACATGTTGGGATTGCATACCTTCTCAGCATTTTCTGTTGCTTTCCAGCTCTGCTGTCCCTCACATGGAGTCTGTTTGAACTCTGGAAAACTTTGAGGGAAGAGAACTGGATGGGGAGGAAACCTTGTATTAACATTTTTGTCTTCTAACTCCATCATACGCAGAGGTGCCTTTCTAAAATAAAAGAATTTAGCTAGAGACCTCTTAATAGGAGCACTTGGGCGGCAAACAGAATAAACTTCAACTTGGTTTCAACAAAGATGCATAAAGCTTTGCCAGTTCTTACACAAGGACAAAGAATATTCCAGCAAAAAAGTACAGCAGTAGTCTTCATGCACTGGGTTGACATGTTTCTTAGGTCCAAGTCAGTCTGAAAGAATAAACTACATTGAATCCAGATTAGCAGGAGGCAAATGCTGTCACCACTTTAGTAAGGCTCCTTCTGCCTGCCCCAGGACCCTGTGTGCAAGGCGGATGTGCTCCGAATTGAGGATAGGCTGTGAAAATCTCTCTTCCCATTATCTGTTTGAAATTCTGCATTGATGGCCAGTTTCTTCTCATAGCAGCAGGGCCCAGTAGCTTTTTCCTCCCTCTCCCAAGGTACTCCCATGTTATTTCAAGTTCCTAAAAGCTCTTAAGCTTTACAGTAAGTGCTTTGAGGCCTTGCTGAAGAGGGGTAATCCACACTGGCTGGTCTATACTTCGCAGTCCTGATATAGCTCATTGCAGGGGTGTTGGACCAGGTCCCTTCTAGCCCAAACTATTCTACGATTCTATGATCTTTGGAAGACATGGCAGCTGAAGGCAAACAGGCAATGTCCTTATGAGAGCTGGTAAACTTCATGTGCTCCTAGCTAGCAGGAGACTTATTTAGGGCATATTTAGGCAAAATAATAAAGCCACTTGTACTTTCCTTTGCTTCCTTGTTTGTTTCCTGTTATTGTCTCCCTTTCTCATTTTGGTTTGCTTTTTCTAGCATGTAACTTACCATCTGAATATGTATATGATCTGTTTTCCTGGTCACTGGAGTGAGGTCTCTTGTCCAGTTGTTGAAAATATCTGACTTCTCATGGTTGAGAGCATGCTGTTGTGAGGTTGTGAGCATGCTGTCAGCTTCTCAGTCATTCATTCTGATATGCTAGGTAATCTATGTTTGGATACCATCCAGCTGACAAAGCCTGTTTCCTCAGCATGGCTCACTTTGCCTGTCTGCTGTGATTTCCAGGTGGACCTATTTGAAGATGCCTGAAAAATCTGTTTATGCAGCCCAGGCATGATTGTATGAGTAGCGTGTTTGTCATCTATTTCATCTCAAAGTATTACTGAAAGAAAGTTAACTCCTTCAAGCATAAAATGTATGAAAAAGAATAGTAATGCAAGTCCAAATCTCCAAGATACTAGTCAGAACAGCAAACGAAAGTATCAGAATACTAATACTGTCATTGCAGTTTCCTGAGATACTCTTTCCATGAAGAGAGCCACATCTTCCCTGCCTATGGCAGGAGGTTTGTAACTGGATGATCTTTAAGGTCCCTTCCAACCCAAACTATTCTCTGATTCTGTGATCTTTCTGCCCTCTTAAATTTACAAGACTCGAATCTTTTCCTCCAACTGAGGCTTGCATGACTTGCCGCCTCTCCTGCAGGTGTGACCTGTTCTGGAACGAGGAAATGTGTAGAGTCTTTTCCCTTCTGCCTCGTGTGTGGTTAAACCTATAGAAAACTGTGGAGGAAGCTCAGGAGTGCTGTTCCTCTGACAGCCTTCTGCAACTACAAGCTACTAATGACCGTTGCCTTTCATGAGCAAAAACAGTACTGGCAATTCCTTTGTGCACTTTATTTAATGGCGTAACAAGCAAGCACATTAGCTATTTTTATTCAAATGCCCAGACATAAGCCAGTATGGCAAAGTGGCTATGAAATGTCTGCATAGCTAAGTGAAAATACAGCTGCTGTTTAACACTAGGTCTTTTTCTTTAAGTTACAGGATTTTGAGAGGGTTCAGCCAATGATCATCTAATCTTTCTAATTGAGCTGTAGTGAGGATTTTCAAGATTTTGCATTAAAATAGGCAGAATGTTCTTTTAGTTATTGACTTTGTCTACTGTTTCAGTCAACAATAAGGAGGTAATGCAATAGGGGAGATGAGTGGGTGGGGAAGGAGGGACTGATTCTGGTTAAAGGTTCAGATCTTGGCCTTTCAGGAAGCTTTGGGACTATCTCTTCGTACATGCTGCTTAGTGGCAGGCACACAGAAAATGCTGAATACAGTGACCCTCTTAGCAAATGCTAGCTTAGAGAGAGGCTGTGTTTGTTTTGGGAATTTTTAAAGGCTGCCAAGTCCTTCGATGGTGGTTTTTCCTCCTTTTTCTTTCCTTTCCCCTTTTCCTTGAAGTGTGAGTCCATCTACATTGGCAGAAAAATGGTTTTCATGGCTTGGTGAATAATGAAAAAGGAAAATAAGACAATGTTGATTATTTAAATCTTCTAACATTTCAAAGCCAAGAATTTATCTCATGAATTGTCTTGGGAGGGGTGTTGATCATTTTAGGGGTTTTGGTGTATACATGCTCATCAAATAGTCCTACCTCGGTATTGAAGTGCATGGTCTCCAGTTCGATTTTGACTTGAAAAAAAAAAAACAAAAGGAAAACTTTAAGCATATGTCAGATGTTAAAGGTCCTAAGAAAAAAAAGAAGATCACTTAATACTGTGCTTTCCCTGACCCGGAACATGCCTGATACTGGAGTAGATGTCCACTGGTAGCATATTTTAAATATCTTTGCTTAACTAAATTGCAGAGTGTGCTTACAGAATTTTTCTTGTTATATCCACCAAAGTAAGGCATTTCTACTAAGTGCTTAATATTTGGCCCAACTGGTGTTGCTGCTTTTCAGTACAGTCAAGCATGATTCTTATTTAGCTATAATCACCTGTTTTTTCTGTTTATGTTGGCAAACTGAATCTACAAGTGTAATTTCCTCCTTGAAAGGTCCCTCCCTTTAAAAGTCAATTGCTATACATCAAAACACAGCTGGAGAAGTCTACCTGTTCATAGAAAATTGCATTACTTTGTTGGACAGGTGGAGTGGGATGGGCATGAAGTTGATCAGCTGCTTTGGGACATGGTGAAGGTGAAATAATAAACCACCAGTATGTAATTGTGTCTTTTAGCTTCTCCACTGGCAGTAAAATGAGCTTCCTTAAATTCAGAATTCTGCAGAGTGTGTTCTTATTTGGGTTTAAATGATTGACTTGAAATGCAGTGTTGTGTTTTGATGCTCGTGGACACAGCTGTGATCCTTCTGCTTTTACTCAAAATGTGGTTACATTGTGCTACAATGGAAAAATATTCAGGCTTATCACTTTCTGGAGCTGAAGTTTTAGACAGTATGACCAGTTTCAAAAGTTGTTTGGTATTAGAGTCAACTATCATTGTGAAAATAGTAGTAAAGGAAGATGTGTTGAGGCTGTTCAGCCTGGAGAAGAGAAGGCTGTGTGGACACCTCATAGCAGCCTTCCAGTGTCTGAAGGGGGCCTATAGGGATGTTGGGGAGGGACTCTTCATTAGGGACTGTAGTGAGAGGACAAGGGGTAACGGGTTCAAACTTAAACAGGGGATGTTTAGATTGGATATGAGGAAGAAGTTCTTTACTGTCAGGGTGGTGAGGCACTGGAATGGGTTGCCCAGGGAAGTTGTGAATGCTCCATCGCTGGTGGTGTTCAAGGACATCGCCTTGGGTGGCATGGTTTAGTGTGAGGTGTCCCTGCCCATGGCAAGGAGTTGGGACTAAATGATCTTAAGGTCCTTTCCAACCCTAACTATTCTATGATTCCATGATTCTGTGTGTGTAAGGAACAGGACTGGAGTGAGAGAAAGAATGGGGAATTATGGAAAAGGAGAGGTATTGATCGGCTGTTGGAAAAATATACCCATATGGGCTAAATAAAAGAGGGAGGAATACGAGAGTAGAGTCCACAGGAATGGGAAGTATTTTTTAAAAGGAAGAAAGAAGTTCTGCATTAGTGGCACATGAAAACAACCCTTTTAACTTACAAAAAAACATAGGTCTAAAGTGGCAAGAGGGTGCGATCATTCCACTTTTGCTAGTAATACAAACTTTGTGTGTAGCAAATAGCAAAAGAGGTTTTTCTGTGTGTTTGAGGAAAAGCCTTTCTGCAGGCTGTCTAAATGAAGTCTAATGACAAGTTTCAGGAAGTATGGGGAAAGGTGTAGCTTCTGGTCAGTTCACTGGAAATGCTGCATGTAGAAAATATCTTCTGAAGATCGTTTAACACTAATGAATTGTTTTGTCGTTCTGCATCTGTATTTTGGTTTATAATTCATGTAACTGAAGATCTTAAAAACTAGAATCCTAGATCTGAAAAACTAGCAATGATGGATGAGAATATGGGGCAGCTGTTGAGAGAATAATATTGCGTGGGTTTGTGTATTTGGTCTTTATCGCTAGACATTTGTAAATATTTAAGAATGAGTTGATTTCAAAACTGTGCACTGCAGACCGTGTCTTCATGTTGGTCATCTATAAGGGTCAGACAGTTAAGCTTTGAATGGTATACTTCTGAGTCCACGCTGATATATCTTTCAATGCAACTGAGAAGGTGGGAAGGAGTGAAGGAGTGAGGAAAATTATCTGTCTAAGCACTAATGTTGTGAGTTGCTATTTTTCTTCATGCTGTTAGTAACTTACTTTTGGCTTTTTAAAATCTGGCATGTTTGTAGTTATTCTAGATGGAAGAGAAGCTTTCATCTTTAACACAAAAACCCAAACTTGGCAAATTTTATGTTTGCTTCTAGAATATGTCAGTTCAGGAGCCTCATGTTCTCTAACTACATTGCAGGTACAGATGTGCCAGCTTCCCCTGCTGTTTGTCTTATAATATTTTCATGTTATGTTACATGCTGCTGTCAGTGTGAGGGCTTTGTAAGTACAGCTAATCAGTGCCATAAGAAGCTTTAACCTAAATACACAAAGCAGAAGAACAGTAGTCTAAAGGCTATAGACAAAGTGTATTTTTCCAGCTGTGCTCATAGAAAAGGTTACTGAGTCCAGCTGCTTGACACAGTCCCTCTACCTCTGGCTGCTGCCCTGGGTCCGCTGCTTAGGGTAGGTTTTATGACTGTTCTTCACTTGAGGCCAGGACAGAGAATGAACTCACAAGCAGATTATTCTTCTGTTTGAGCTAACCTGTTTGTGCTTTGCTTGAAGCAAACCAGAAATCCATCATGCTGTTTGCTCCATAGGATCAAGGTGGTTGTTCACTCCATTCCAGACCTTAAATTACCTGCTTTCTTGACATATGGGTAAACCTTAAAAGTAGAATACTCTGTAGACTATCCTCTCCTTTCTTCTCTGTTCTGCCCAACTTGCTATTACACTTGTTGTCCAAAAGAAATAGGTTCAGTAGCAGTAAAAGTGAAATGGGAGATCATTAACGTGGATCCACTGAAACTGGCGGAGCTGTCTCAAGTTAGTACAACATAGTGTACATTTCTGTGGCAGGTAATGCAAAATGCTCACAGTTACTGTGATTCCTGTCTTCCCAGCCGCTGTCATTGTAAACTTACTCTTCTTTTAATGGCTCTCAGTATCCCACAGTGAGCCAGAGCAGGGAACTAGAAATGGCTGAGAATTGGATGTGGTTTGCTTATGTGTTTGTTTATTCTGCTTTTTCAGTTAGTTTATGACTGGTTTAGTTCTTTGAGTCAGCTCACTGAATTAATGTATGAGCTGGCATAAGGGACACAGTTGCTCTCTGGTAGCCATGAGTTAGTGTGTTAAGCTGCCATGGAGTGTAGCCCCTCAGTCTGCCCTATTGGTTTGATGTGTGTGTGTGTGTGTGAAGCTCTGAAACAGCAGTTCTTGGAGCAGCCAGAGGTATGATGGGCTCTGCCCCCTGTTCCTGTGACTGGCTGTTGAGGGGGTAGGAATGGGTTTTGTGTTTTAGTAGCCAGGCGTGCTGCAGCAAAAGAATTTCCTCTTGTTCCAGAGAACTTCCTTTTGCTCTTGTTTGGGGGTTTCCTGTGCTTGGCCAACAAACCAAGTCTTGTGTTGAAGTTACCGGTGTCCTGCAGTGTTGGTAAGCCCATTGTAGTCCATGGCAATCTGAAAGTAATTGAAACTCAGAAGAATTCTTTTCCAAGCTTGTCTTCTGCAGAGACAGCAAGAGGGATGTTCCTTGCATGGATCTACCTGCTGGAAGCTAAAGCTGGAACCGTCAATCCAAGATAAAATACTGGTTGCTGTTTATTTGGCACTCTACATTCAAGGCGGCTTGGCTTGACTTCCAGGAGCTCCAAGAGCTTTGCTTTGTGCTCCGTTGGAAACTTTTGTTTGTCTACCACCTGACTCACAATTCAGAACTTGAGTTCCATCAGGATTGTTTTTTTTATAGAGCAGGATGTATGCATGTGCTTGTTTTTCTATACATCCACGTACAAACTATGTATCTGTACATATATGAACATGCGTGTATGTATATATACATGCATATTCTGTCCAGAGCAGCTTATTATCTTATAAAGCTTTCATTCAAAGTGATTTATTTATGTTTTATATGGTAAGAAAAGCAATTAATTAGCTAGCAAAGCAAAACAACCTTGCAGATTAAACTACATCTAGGTATAATGAATTGGGAAGATCTGGATACATGGTCTTCACAGAACACTTAGTGTGTAGTTTTAGGGGTTATAGCTATCTCAAGTAGGTAGAAAACTTTTGTCCAGTCTGTAGCTTATAGTGTATCTGGTTTGAATATAGTTGTGATTTATAGTTGCGATCATTAATTGGTCTTTTAAGGAAATTGAAATGAAAACCTCATCCCTTTCTTAAAACTTGAAATAATTTTTTTTAATTTTACCAAATAAGTATGATATAAAAATCTCTTATCTGCCTTCCCCCTTATCCTTCTATTAATTTAGATAATGCCAGTTTCTTCAGAGTTGTCATACAGAATTCTTCTTTTGCTCACTTTTTAATTGCTTGTCATCTCTGCCCACTGCTTTTGGGGAGGTGTTGATTAAAGCTATAACTCAATTTAGTACTCCCATTCCTCTTTAGGCAGTGTTACTGACTTCTTTTTGGTTAGAAGATTATATATTTTGTGTACTTTTGATCTCAAAATCATTTGTGTTTTTAAAGTGTTCTTTATATTTACTGCGATTAGGAGTATGCTGATAGGAGGGTCATCTTCTTGAGGTCCTGCCTAGGGTAAAAGAGTTCTGGTTCAGCTGGAGCTCTGCAGAGCTCCTGTCACTGTATGGCTGTCTGCATTGATGAAATGCAGTGGCATCCATACTGGAAGAAATGGTGTTACAGAAGATCATTTATAAGGCAGGTAGGAATCCAGAGCATTCTACTGATGGTAACTGCTGTCCCCATAGGATGTTAGTGCTAGCCTTGTTACTGATGGCACTTTGTCAGCTGAGGGCTGTTGTCATTCAGGGAAGAGACTTTTTTTCCATGCAGACCTGAGTTTTGCTGGCTTGCACAGCCGCTGAAGTAGCCTGTCTGTCAACACAGCTCTCTCATTCAGCCAGGTGCGAAGCTAAAGAGTTAACCTAAAAAGTGGTTAATTTCCAATGACTTAATTCAATATTGTTTCTATCAGACATCAATTTGTCTTTTTTTAACTCCTCTGAGTTTTTTTTAGTCCTCTCCTCAGTGGTGGGGAATGGATGTGTGCATATAGTTGTACATAGGTCTATTGCAAAATTTATATTCCTTGGAATTTTTTGTTATAGACTACAAAATGACCTTTCTGGTGAGTCTACATAAACTTCCTTTACACAATTTAGTTGACATGCTCCAAGACACATGAGCGTTTACATTTAATGGTGAGTTTGGTTCTGATGGACAAGAGTGGTTCTGTGTCCTCCCTCATTTCTTATCTTAGGCTCCTTTTCTTGCCTAGCATCAGGTCTGCCAGAGTTTCTGTGTGGCTAATGTTAAATAAGTTTTTCTAGTACTGAAACTCACTGATTTTTATTTATTTTCCTTTCTTTGTCTTTTTTCCTGTCACCTATAGCATGTTTCACACTTTCTCCCTGTGCTGGAATGGCTCGCTTTAGTGAGCATTACATATTTCTTTTTTCTGCTCAGCCCTTACATTCTTCAGTTTCCTCATGAATCTTGAGGACACGATGGTTTACTGTTAGTTGCTAAATGTTTTTTTCTTCTCTTCTTTTGCTGTGTCAGTCCTATCAGTAGATCATCTTTGACAATCTTGAACTCATCTTTTGACAGCATCCTGTGTGGCAGAGGCTTTTCCAAAGAAATCTGGTTTTGCTTCTCAGCTATTATTATCTAGTGGCTAGTATCAAATTTAATTGCACTCTTCTATTTTTGTGCACCAGCTCTTAGGATTTTTCTCTTTATTTTGATACATTCTCCTGTCTGATACACTGCTCTTCTGAAGTTCTTGTTGTTCTTTTTTTTCCCTGATCGGCCGTCGCTTATTCTGCTTTCTGTTTCTTTACCCGGGCTTGGATTCACATTTTTCTGGGATATGCTCATTTGGCCATTGCAACCCCATGAAAACGTTACCCTTTGAACATAATGACTCTTTTCTTCCCTGGCTTCCTGTTCCCTTTCCTTGTGAAGTGGTATGTATACCTTCCGCAACTTTCAGACTCAGCTGGGAGCTAAACGTGCAGCTTTTCATTTCCTCTCTCTTCTTGAATTGAGGATCTTTTGGACCACCAGTGTCTTAATGACCATTTCTGAAGTATAATAGTGTGGTACTAGTTTTGGTAGGATGCCTTCCATGAGTGTGGTGAGCTCTGTTGTATTATGGCCGCCATTATTTAGCAGTGAGCTAATGCAAACAGTAAAACTGGCTTTCTGACATAGTACTAAGATCACTCTAAGTGAAGAGCAGGGGAAAAGCTTAGAATTTTATTGCCAGGTAAAGAACAAACATGGAATGAAAATGTCCCTTGGCATGTCCTGCTGTGGTTCAAAGGCTAAATTGAAATGTAGATTCTCCTTCATCAAATTAAATTCCTCTAGATTTTGGCATAGTATTCCCTTTACTTCCTTCTCTAAACAGAATTGACTTGTCTCTTCCCCCTTTTCCACAGTAACTGTGTGATTCTTTGTTTAGTTTGTAGGAATTACGAGAGCTCTGATGTTTTTCTGAATTAAAGATGCTGGATTTGTAGTCATTTCTTCCTCCTTTCTGTTGTTCCTTTCTTCCTTCCAACAGCCCCATGCAGACTCTTTTGGGGCTTGTTTGGTGTGATTTTATTTTGTCCTAGGAAAAGACATTCCATATCAATCTTCATGGCAACTTATGGTTCCTTAAATACAGCATGCTTCAGTTGACTTCAAAAGTAATGCCAGTGCCATTTTACCAACTAAAAGTGTAAGGAAGGCTGGACCGTTAGTAGAGTGTGTTCTCCGCTTTTCCATCAGCTGTCTTCTCTTCATTTGGGAAGCATGATTCTCTAAATTCCTTCCTGATAGGTTTCCATTTTGAAATGCAATCTGTCCGGAATGACGTGGCATCTTTGCAAGCACAAAATTTGTTACAAAACGCTAAGCACAGAGAATGTGTTATCAAAATACTTGTTTCTTCCTATTTTTTTTTTTTTTTTTGTTAAGGTCGCTGTTGTGAAATGGAATGATTAACTGCTGCTGCAGAAGTAGAGAAAAGGTGTTGGAGACTGCATCTCTTTTTCTGCTAAAACAGTGCTGTCTTGAGACCTAGTTACTCAAAAGCAAGTTGTAATGAAAATATACTAAAATCCTCAGCTTGAGCTTGGTCATATCAAATACTTGGTTGAACTCCAAAGTGGTAAATAACTTGGGTATTTTCTTTATGGAGTACTAATCTTGTTTGCTTTGGCGTATAAAACCAAAGTCGCAGCTTATTTTTACTTAATGCATGCTTTTTTTAGAGTATCCCTTCCATGCAGTAATACAGATATTTATTACAGAACCCAGGAGGCCAGTTATAGACCAGGGACTCTGCTGTGCTTGGTGATCCCAGAGGCAGAGAGGGGCAGTTTTCATCTAGGCAATTCTGGTCAATAGAATAGGCTTGGTACTGGTGCAAAAGTCCTTGTAGACATTGTGACAAAGTAATAGTTTTGAGGCAGTGTTCAAAAGGAGTGTGAAATAGGTGAGGGTCTCATCTCCTATGGATTAAGAAGAAAATTATGATGCATCTGGTCAAAGGAACAGGTCTGGAAAATTGCATTTGCTGCAGCATTCCTTGTAGATAGGAGAGCCATAGTCAAGGCCAAAGGAAATGCTGCAGTGCTACTAGCAAAAAGAGATTGTGTGCATAGGAGAGTGGTTTTAATCCATTTGTGCTGTTTAAATTGTTTTAATACCAAGTGGGAAAATGGGCAGGATACAACCCTAGCTTTGATGTAGAATCCTAGGGAAAAATCCATGATGAAATAAAGTAAGGCGATGGGAAAAGGAAATACAAAAAGGGGAGCATCTTGGCGGTAGCAGGTTTGTGAGTTCCTTCATGAGGGTATTTGAAATTACTTAAACATGCAGTGACTTGATTTATAGGTGAAGGCATTAGCTAGTGATGCGTTTTTCTAGATCAGCCGTCAGTTTATCATAGTTTCTTTCTATAAGTGTTTTTATTCCAGTGGGTGGTGGTTAAAATCTAAAAGCAAGTGTAGTGATCTCAAGTTGCTTGTCTTTAAAGTTACTTCCGTTAATGGCAAGAGTTTATTTTTGTTGGTGACTGCCAAAAGTTGCCATGCACAAGGTGATGTCTTCAAAGTAAGTCTTAAACAAAGACACCTTTCTCCTGTAATTTCTGGTGTTAATTCCTGTCTTTCTACCTGTACTCTTGAGACCATGTTACAAGCAGTGGTAGTTTCCTTAATGTATGATTAGGTTCGCTGTGGAGGTTTTAACAGAGCTATATTTTGCGAGATCAATTGTAAGGTGAGATGAGGTGTCAAAGTGAAGGGTTTACATGTGGTGGTTCCTGGCAGTTTGCAAAACACAGTTCATGTAAACTTGCCTCTGCTCCAGCAAGACACATCCCTTTGACCACTGTTGTTACTGTGCTCTCTGTGAACCTAGTGAAGTAATGCATATGTGTGTGCTAAATTGAGATTTGTTTTTAGGGTAAGTTTGGGGATTTTTTTTTTTTGAGTCTCAAAGTTATAACAAATTGGCAGCTTTTCTGATTGAGTTTTCAGGTGCTACTACGTAATGCTGGGTTTTCACTAAACTGTTAGTATAGGATGCAACTAATTCTTTTATCTTTTAATGTGGCTGTCAACCTCAAACAACTCAGCTCTGTGTATAGGTTTTTTAACGGATTAAGATTCACCTCTGGATTAAAAAATTAAAATCAAAATGTAATTGATCATGGTAATAATATACATACAGTAACAAAATTACTAGGCCTTTCAGGAGTCTTAATCTCTTGTTCTTAAGGTTTAGTTGAAACCTGTGAAGCATAATACATGGCCCAGAGTTGTTCTCCTTCATAACTATTTAACTTCGAGGTTTTTTTAATTGTTGTGAGACAATCAGATGATTCCTGTCTCTGTAAACTTGATGGCAGCGTACCTCCAGGCTCTTTGCACATTGGCTGCTCTCTTTGTGAAGTTCTGAATGCTTCTGCCATGGTGGGTGCAACACACCATACCTGCTTTGGGCAACAAATGGATTTTGCAAGTTTGTGTGTGTCTGAAACTATTGGTAATGTGATTGCTGGGTTCAGACATGAAACTTGTTCTTCAGAAAAGCTTTCTTGTGAATAAACCTGAATGCATTTGAATGTCTGAAAGAGCAAGGGTTGGGTGGAGTACCATGGGAATTGCCTTCAGCTCTGCTGGATGGATAGACAGTCTGTGAAAGGCCTCAGAAGGATTTGATCATGCCTTAAAAATACTAAATGAAGGTACCCATATTTAGATTATTAGTCTTGTCTTCTGTCATCATTTATCCCTAAGAAACCCCATGAATTCTAAGTCAGTAAATCTTTTACTTGATGCATATTGTTCACCAGAAGGATTTTAGATATGACTATGGTTTTGTCAAAATAGGCATGTTCTAAATGATGCTTACCTAAACTATTCAGTAGCTGATGTGGGAACCACTGCTTTAAGTTGGGGGGGTTACAAACAGTAGTAGGTGCACAGTGCAGTGAAGGAGTGGGCCACTTTATTCCACATCTCTGTATTGAGTACTGACAACACAAGTGTTTTGTCAGATGTTCTTGGAGCTGGTGAGCTTTGTCTGTTCATTCTTTCAAAAGAAACACCTCAAAAGCCTTTAAGTAGGCGATGCAGGAAAGGATTGTGGTTTTCTGTGGTTAAAATCTTAGGTGCCTGGTAGTAAATGTGTTTCCTATGGGTAGGGAGGAAGAGAAGCTGGTGTTCCTGGGTACATCTGTACCACTTAAATTGCTGCCTGGAGTGGGGCAGTTTGCCTTGGGGGAGTCCTTTTTGTGTTTGTGATGGACTGAAGTGTAACGAGAAATTCTTACTTCCTGCTGTTTTCCTCATTCGAGTCTACCTGAAACACAGAAACCATGGCTCCAGAATTGTCAATAAGCTTCCTAAGAGTACTTTTATGAATTGTAATTGTCTGTACAGTACAGTTTGCAAGATTAGCCAAAGTGTGGAGAGCACTTCCTACTGTTAGGCTTAAGGATTTTCTTTTAATGACAGAGTTCTTTGGATTTGGCACGGTCTGTCTGCTGCAGACTTCTGAAGTACAAACAGTGATGACCTGGCAAGCAGCTCAGCATCAGTAAGAGGTTATTTGGGCCAAGGACTCGTAGCCAAGCTCTTACCTTTTTGCATAAGATTATCTTTAATGGGACTGTGAAGGAGATGACATTGTGGTTAAATAATTACTCCTTGATTGAATGAGTACTGCCCTGAGGAAGGTGCCTGTGTAAGGAACGTCCCTATCATGCTGCATAAGAACAAGGATGCTGTGCTGAGACTGAGAGCAGTCATCACACTGATGCTTTCTCATTCTTGACGCTACAGACTTGTGCTGAAAGGAGTTATTAACTTCAGTTTTACCCTTAAACACACCAAAAAACAATGGCAGTTCAATATAAGGGGCAGTGGTGCACTTCAAACTGTGCCACGGAGCTTTCCGTCTTTAGACACAGGCAACAGGCACTGTCTGTACCAGCAGAGCAGGAGTTCTTTGTGGACAAATCCCCATTTCTGATCCAAGCAGTGCATGCTGTGTTTAAAGGCAAAGGCATATAAACTGGGAGCAACTGTGGGTTTTGGGGATCTTTTGTGGGGACTAGTGTATTTTTACTCTCCTTCGGTTAACCCAGCATGCTTCTCACTCAATTTGTATACAGGCCACACTTGCTGTCTGCAGCAACTTCTATGTGCTGGTGGTACGATTATTTTCCATTACTTGCGCTGTCTGTGTGTCCGAGCAGAAGTGATATTGCAAGCTTAAGAGATCATTTGTGTTTTCTGGTGTTGGTATTGTAATGGCATACAGCAGCAATTGCAGAATGAATCATTCTGGATGTGGCAGTGAGTGGGACGCTGCAGCTTGAAGGTGCTTAGCCTAGTCCATGTTGCCCAATACTGTGGAATGCCATGGAGAAAGTATTTAGCCTGGGTTTGGAATGGTCTGTAGCTGTGCCATGGGGTGAGCTTGCACAAGACATAGGATCATAGAATAGTTTTGGTTGGAAGGGACCTTCAAAGCTCATGTCCCTGCTGTGAGCAAGGGCATCTTCAACGAGGCCAGGTTGCCTAGAACCACGTCCAGCCTGGCCTTGAATTCTCCAAGGATGGTTCCTCCACTCTCTCTGGGCAACCTGTGCTAGTGTTTTATCACCCTCATTGTAAGGAATTTTCTTCACGTCCAGCCTGAATCACCCCTCTTTTAGTTGAAAACCATCACCCCTCATCTTATTGCAACAGGCCCTGCTATAAAGTATCTCCCCGTCTTTCTTACAGCCCCCTTTAAACAAACTCTCAGTTCTGTCAAGGCTAGTTTGAGCCCCAAGTTGGTGGTTTGGTTCAGAGCTAGGTTGTGAGTCTCAGATTTAAGCATCTCCTCTGCACACTTTCTGTCCTTGCACTGAAGCACCCATGAAGTATCAGTAGAATTTAGCTTCCAAACACATTAAAAATAAGCAAATAAATAAAATCCTTGCAGCTTCTTGCTTTTTGACTAAAATTGAGGCATATGGCCACAGGCATACCGTTGATGCCAGGTGGTCTCCCTGCCAAAACTAAAGCTGGTTCTCAATAAGATCTTACATGGTTATGGTTTCATTAGAGTGCCAAGAAAGCTGAACCTTGGCAAAACTATGCTTGATGTCGAGAGCAAGATTAAGAAGAAGGTTTGTCATGGATAGGCATTGTAGCTACAGGTAGACTAGATACATTTTCTTCTAGATCTAAGTCATGGGGGGGTTATCATTATTATTATTTTACCTGTTCCAAAGCAATGTAAGCTAAATTAAAGTTTAGATATTCTAAAAATTATTTGAATTTGTGCTTGATTTTGCCCAGCTCCCAGGTTATAGATTAGTTGATTTCAGAAGCACGTGCCCTAGGCATTTACTGCTCCAGCTTGAACTGGTGTGGTGAGGCTGCAAGAGGAAGAAGCCTGAAGGGGGTGGGAGGGGTGCTTCTCCTTCCCCTCTTTCCTGATGACCTCCGCTTCTGTGGTTGCGTTCAACTCCTTTCCTGCACATTTTGACCTGTGCTATATTCCTATCAGAGAGGGCAATTGCAGTCAGGGATGAAGTCTTTTCTGGGAAAGACTTCTTGCCTGAGTCTGCACAGCTGAAATTCTTTTGGCGTTCATTGGTAGAAACTGGCTGCTCTCAGGTGTGTGTTTTGCCATGACTGCTCATACTCTGTTGTTCAGGCTGCCAGGGTCAATCTTTTCATGCCACTCAGGAGATCTCATGGAGAACTGCATACACCACTCTAGGTGGCAAACTAGCGGGCTAACATTTCTTTAAACACTTTTACAGCACTTCTTTAATATAAAAGAAACCCAAACCAAAACCCCAACAAACAAAACCCAGGTAACAAACACATCAAGTACATCTGTCACTGTCCTAACTTTGTAAAGGCAGATGCATCTAATCTCACCTGCTGTCTTTGTCACCAATACATTTAAGTCAGCTTGGAACTGAAGGAAAAGAAAATGGGGTTTACTTTGAAAGAGCTAGGGGATTGTCTCCTCATCCCATTGCAGAGTGAAACTTCTAGTTCTATTACTTCTATGATTTTGGGTAATGCAGTACATTTTTATGTTGTAACGTGGAAAATACTTTTGAGGGAACTACCATTTTTTTGTATAGTGTTTCTGTGTGTTTTGTTGCTGGTATTTTTGTTTGTTTGTGCTTGGGCTTTTTTCCTCTCACAAAATACAGACTTTTTTTGTACAGGCTATAAGAAAGGTTTTTAAGGAGAGGGATTGTTGGGGTTTTTTTTCCCCCGTTTAAACTGATTAGTTTAGGAGAGACAGGCAAGGTCTCAGGAACACAAATCCCACTGAAAACTTGAAACAAAAGCAGAGAATGTAAAGCTAAATCTAGGTCAAGTCTGAGTTAAGAAACAACGTGAAAATCCAGAGAGAAGTTTGTTTATGGGGAAAAATATGCTACAACTCTAGCAACTCTGTGATGACTCCAGATTTTCTTGTTCTGGTATTAACTCCCAGAATTTGGGAGGGGAAACCATTCTTTCTTTAAAGGTATCTTGTAGGTTTCTTTCTCTCCTTTATCATGTATTTTCAGTGGTGTGGCTTCAGCCAGACAGTTTCCATGAGGAATATGATTCATTGGGTAATTTATGACATACTTCGGGATGTGCTTTGGACTACTTCTTTTCCTGTTTGGGAAGAGGGACAGGCTGGATGTGGAGATGTTTTGGAAGCCTTGACTTTTGTTTCTCTGTCATGGTTTGATTCTGTTTCAGGTCCATGTGTGAGGAAGGGCTTGTACATTCTGGAGTTCATGCCGTCCCTCTTCTTATTGCTCTATACTAACTGGTCTTGTAAAAGATGTCACCTCTCTCTGCAAGATTGGCCTTTCCTCTATCCTTGGGACACTATATTACTATAGTGGAGCTCTGTTTGATATGCAGTTCTTGTGAACCACATCTGTGTGTTTTCTTTCATAGACTGGCTGGAACTTAATGTGGTGCTGGAAGTGACCATGAGATAGTACGTCCTTCCCTGACACAGTGGGATGCTTTTCTAACCACGTTAAGAATTCATGCGGTAGTGTTGTGTCATGGATGTGTAATATAGGTTTAAATATACTGACTTGATAGTTTAAAGTAAACAAGCAAACAAACAACAAAGGTATCTACCAGCTGGGAAACGCAGTATCGTGAACATGAGGGTGGGAGAGTCTGGACTGCTATCATACCTCTCGTAGTATAGCCCCAAGATAAATGCTTTAGCAGCATATAAATGGTCATCCTTTTTTTCTCTTTTGCTTCTGCTCAAGCTGAATGTGGGGTAGTTTCTGTGGTGGCTGCTGCAGTGGGAAACATGGATTGACTGCAGTTAAGATGCACATAATGTTTTTAGTGACAGGTTAAATGGTGAGAATTAGGGTTGCTAAGAACAAGCTTGCAGATGGCCATTTTCAAACAGCGACTTTCTTTTTTTACCTGCTGGTGTATTTTTAGATGGCTTTTGTGCGCTCCTAACTGAGATTGGTTCTGTGCTCTCAAGTTAAGAAAGCAGCCACGCAAAATGCTGATTGGGCCTATATGAGAGAATGGGGGGGAAAAGCTGTGGTGGAGAGGTAGGGTGGCACCTCAGAGTGGGTCTCCTGTTGACAGGTGAGAAGTGGAAGGCTTCTAAAACTGTTTTTAAAGTGCTTCATTTATCTTTTTCAGTGTAATTTTGTCATTCAGCCAACAACAAGCAGTGGTGGTTCAAACAGCTGCTTTGCTTGGGTCTAGTCTTGTATAAGCTTACTGCTGGGTCCAAGGCTCATGTGAAGTTTTTTAGCTAGACAAGCTATAATATCCTTGTGCTTCACAAACTGTAGTCTTTGTTCGCACACACAGTAACTGCAGCAAGTTTTGTGTCAGAGATGGTATCTTCCTTGAACATCAAAACTTATGCAAAGAAATTAGCTTCTTTACGTGGGTGTGCTTTGTTTTTCTGGGGTGATTGCATAAGAAGCATTTCTGTCCTAATAGAGTGAGATGCTTTACATCCTCAAGGTAGCTGAATTTGGGTAGAATACAGGGATAGCTAGGATTTCTTTAGATCAGGTGAGGATGTGGAAATATATAATGGTTTGGGTTGGAAGCGACCTTAAGGCTCAGCCAGTTCCAGCACCCTGCTGTGATCAGGGACACCTTCCACTAGACCAGGTTTCTCCAAGCGCTGTCCAACCTGACTTTAAACACTGCCAGGGATGGGGCAGCCACAGCTTCTCTGTGCAACCTGTGCCCATGTCTCATCACCCTCATAGTGAAGAGTTTCATCCTAATGTCTAATTGAAATCTGCCCTCCATTAGTTTTAAGCCATTCCCCCTTGGTCTTGTAAAAAGTCCCTCTCCATCTTTCTTATAAGCCCCCTTGAAGTATTGAAAGGTGGGTTGAATTTGTTAAAAACACCTGTTTCCCACATCTTTCAATGGGCAGTTCTCTTCTGGATGTTGTCTAATGAAGGTGAGGCCCAAGAAGGTAACCTGAATATGGCACATGTTTTTAAACTTACAGTCAGTAAAGCTTTTTTTTTTTAAAAAAAAGAAACAAAATCCCCCAAACTGTGCAGTATTTGACAGGAAGCCAGTGTAACTCCCTTGAAACTGGAGTGGCATGCCTGAGTCAGTGAAGTATGAGCTAAGAATCTGGCAGAAGCCTTTTGCACAAAGGAAGGCTGAGAGAGTCTCTCAGGAAGCCTGTACGCTGCTAAATGTGGCATGTTTGAACATGAGACTGACATCATTGTGAGTTCATAGTAGTGAAAGAACAAAGTATCAGCCACAAATTAGACTGACCTAATTTTTAAGTCACTTCTAAAAACTTAATAGCGCAGTGTGTTGCTTGTGCAAGCTGTTTATTTCTATCCCCGCCTCTGACTACTTCATTTAAACTACAAGTTAACCCTGTAAACTGTCAAAGGAGTTGTTCAGGAAGGTGTGTGTGAGGGGTGCTGCAGACTTCCTTCCTTGGTTCTTTTTCCACTCTGTCCTCAATTTTCACATAAAGGAAGTGATTAAGGACCACCCATCATATACCTTTACCCTTCAGAATCAGCTTCCTGGAGGTAAAAACCTCAGGATTGTATACCAAAACCCAACTTGTTCCTATGGGCTGCTCATATGCAGACTGGAAGTCTGACTGAAAATGATCATAATGCTTCCGATGGTGTCAACAAGAATTTATGTAAAATCAGTAAGCTATTATAAAATTAAAAATTATTATTTATTACATATGTATCCATGATCATTGACAAATAACTGCCACTTCTTCCATTGCTGAATACTTAAGAAACACAAGGATCTTGCAGTTTGCTGATGATCTGCTTCTTTCCAAGTATTTTAGTTGGCTCCATATGCACTGAAGTTGATCCATTCTGTTGATACATTACTTAACTTATTGCGGAAGTACATTGAACTCTCCTAGTTTGGGATTACTTTGACAATCATCAGTGCCTTCTGTTTGCTTTTTAAGGGACTCTTAAAGCACCTCTATAAATTTTGGAGACATATAAAATCTTGTTTGTCAATTTGTGCAGAACTGTGTATGCAAGTAAGCAGGCTTCAAACAGGATAATACAAATGTAATTTAAGGGATTACATATTGTTTCTTTTTGCTACTCAAAATCCTCTTAGAAGCCCAGTGAGACTGCTACAAAATATTTGTTGTGTAGCCTGGTCTTTGACTAAGGCACGTGTCAGGTAATCACAACAGAGTTTACTTCTTTAGTTTGGTATTCAGAATTTTAAAAAAAACAGTCCCTTTTAATTCTTGCAAACTAGATGTAATGGTGGTCGCATTTTGTCAGTCGTTCTTAAGTGGGATTAATGTATTTTGTGTTTATGTCACTCTTCTTCCTCTACTTAAACGGTAATGTTTATAGTGATGTAAGAGGTGCAGCTGGAGAACATAAGTCAGCCTTTGCTCTCTCCTTCTATTATAAGGATAGATATGGCTTCTGTTTTCAGCTGTGTAGTTACCATGCTAGAAATGTGTCTTTAGCACCACTGCAGGTCTTGTATAATATGATTTAAATTCAAAGAAACACTTGGGATCCTTTGGGAAGGGCATAGCACAGCAGGTTACCTGGAGCATCGCTGAGTGAGATACCATGACTTCTGCTTTTGTTCCTGAGCGGAGGCCCTGTTGGTATTCTTGTCAATTAGTCTAAAGTTTGAAAGCAATTGTAATAAGCAGGCCATCAGAATGACCTTTGTGGGTACAAATTATGTATGAAATTATGTTCTGTTCCCAGTGTGTGAGCTATCAGGAATCTTGAGACTCATCAGTCATCTCATCATCTCATCATGGTGAGAGATTTGGGTCCCAAATGTTTGGGTCTGTTAATTTACTCCTTGGCCCTCACCTGCAACTCAGCAGTCATTCCATGTCATAAATCAAACCCCTTTCTGCTCTGCACAGCCCAGAATGGGAGAACTCTTAACAGGATTACTGCAACTATCTAATTTCTGAGGACACCTCAGAACAACTTCAGTTATTCCATCACATTAATTGGGAGACATTGCTGTACAGCATACACCTCTATGTTTCCTTTTCTACTCCCACCTTGAGACAACTGGGCTGTACCTTGTTTGTACATTTGCTGTTTTCCACCATTTATTCTGTTTCCTTGACATATAAATGTCTTTTAAGAAGAAACCAAATTAAACTGAACTGCTTTACTGAGTAGGACTGGGCTTACACACATGCAATGTCGATGTTCCATTGGGCCCAGCATCCCTTCTAAAGATGCTTCTGTGTGCTTTTATCAGTGTTTAGCATACACTGCTCACAATATTAATTTTGTTTTGCATGCAGAGGGCTTTTTAAATGAGTTTGACAGCAGATTTAATTATCACTTGTTAGGTATTTTCTCTGAAAACTTCTAGATGTTTCTCTGTACAGCTGACAGGACATGCAGGCAGCGCGGCGCAGCGCTGTATTTTCAGACACAAGCAGGAAGAAACAAAGTATTAATGTTGACAGTTAAAAAAAAAAAAAAAAGAAAAAAAGAAATTCCTCCCAAACTTTCTCATGCCCTGATGTGAAGGGGTTGAATGTGCATGTTGCCTTCCGGGAGAACTGGTGTCATTTCCTCAAATGGGTGAAACACCAGAGCATTGTAACTCCCAGCGTACCGTACTGTGGAAGCAAGTTTACAAGTCTCTGTTCTTAAAGGAGATTGAGTCAGTGTGATCTTTAGTCATCCAATTTAATTTAGAAGAGTCATTAAAAAGCGTGTTGCGAGAAATTCACCCCTGCCTTGCCCAGAAGCTATTCTGAGTTATTTCCCTAATAAAATTACCGTCATTATCCCTCTGCCTTTAATCCATCCTGGTTCTTGTATGAAGGCTTCAGATCCACCTTCTGTTTTCATCATACAGTGACCACAAAACAGATCAGAGTTGGTTTGTTTTTTTCTTTTTTTTCTTCTTTATAAATTTTAGCTTCTTATTTGCAGGCCCACATTATTTGAATGTCTCCCTCTGAGTGTCTCTCAGTAGGCACAAAGCCTTAAACTTAAAGGCTAGCCATTATCTGAAGTATCCTAAAGAAGTAGCACTGACTATTAAAACAGCTGTGCTTGCTGTTTATTTAGTGCTACACTTCAAAGTACTTTTCCTTTTAATCTGTTTCTCAGCAAAAAGATGACCATGTAAAATACAAAAGTCACCTTTCATGCTGTTCTGCAGAGCTACAGAACTCAAGTCAATTCGGGATGTGCTGATTGTGTAGTAGTTGCAAACCTTTTTGTTATGAAAGGGGCTGCTGTGAAGCAGTCTTCTTCTACAAAGTGTAAGGATATGCTGGAATTTCAGCAGCTTGAGGATATATGAAGTAGTTCAACCATTTAAGGTTTTCCCTTTTTTGTGCTTTGAGTCTTTGAATTGAAAGCTAAAATGCAGCTGCTGGTAGAGATGGCAGACATGGACTTTGCCAGTTGTCAGAATTAGATGATGAATCTTCACCATTTAGCATACAGGACCCAAATAGCCCTCGTGTTTTGTAAGGATAGGTCACCGCCTTACAATTAAAATTTGGTCTGAGTATTCTTATGTTACATGCTGTGGGTTGGTTCTCTGCAGACTCAGATTACATAGGTAAATAAAATAATTTTATTACTTACTATAAATCTTGTAATTTTTATACCGGCTATTCCATACAAGATCAGATTTTATGGAAAGGACAGGATTGAACTTTTAGGAAAGGAGAGGTAGGTACTGAGGTCCTTTGAAGGATGCTGTCATGCTTGCCAGTTCAGTTTCTCAGAAGGCTTTTAGCTTGCTTGGTGCGCCACAGCTCTGTAGCTCCATGTGACCCAACTGGTTGGGTTTGTTTAACTGCAGTCTAGGGAAGGCCCTGAGCAAGAGAGGAGAAAAGAAGGTTTCCATTTCTAATTCTGGAAAATAGAGAAAGGTATTTAAATTAGGCCTGGAGGGCTTCTTATTTGCCAGAAGTATGTAAAAAGGCAAGTTTATATCCTTTTGTAATTCATTGTAATTGAAAGGATGTATATTTCTTTTCCTAAAGTCAGCAGAAAAATCCTGGCTTCATAATGAAAAAAGGCTTTTTAAAAAACTTTCTCCTAAGCACAAATACCTGAAGTTTCCACTTTAAACTTGGGTGGCTCATTCATATTTCACTTAATGGTAATATGGTATTCTCTTTCTCCCTCCCCCTTCTTACCACCAAGGCTAAAAAGGAGAAGGGGAGATATAAAATGTTTCTGAAAATTACAGGAAATGTCTGTTCCTTTAACAGCATTGCCAGGGAATTTCCAAATGCACTTAATGCTTATGGCTGAACTTGCAGCAGCTCGGTCTTCAGTCGTGAGTGGATCCTGGTCTAAAAATGTGATACCTCCTTCCAGTAAACTGTGTTGAAATTAAGTATATGTCTTGGTTTTCATCTGCTCTTCAGCAGAGTTAATTGCTCCCAATGATGAAATGAGGGCTCTTGGGGGCTGCTTTAAAAACCTGTTTTGCTTCTATTTATTGAAGTAGGAAAAATGGTATATAGTTTCCTGAAGTGGTAACTGGTTTATTTGTAAGGGCTTTGGAGAGGCATGGGTGGCAGCCACCAGTGAATGTGAAGACTACCTGGCAGTTTTCAGAGACTTCAGAAACTGCATGTGAAGCAGCAAGGAGCAAAGAGGGAGATGCTTTTTGTCCCAGTATTTTGTTTCCCTGGGCGGTCAAAAGGTGATCTCTGATCATAGGGTCTTGTTTCTAGCCTAATCAATGTTGAGCACCAGGTCAGTTTTAATTTCCATAGATGAGATTAGAAAAGGTGATGGCGACAGATACAGTGAGTAGGGTGAGTTTTCTCTTCATTTTCCTTTGCCTTGTGGCAGGCTTCTGCCACTGGATTAGGGGAAGAAGCAAGGGAGATCTGCAGAACCTCTTCTTGGGCACAAAAGGCACAGCCCAGGCAGGCAGAGGGAGCAAGACATGGCACAGACTTCAACAGTCCACCAGATCTTCTCATCTACCTCTCTGCCCTGCTGCTCTCACACACATACACCTGTGTGCTAATGATGGGCAAATGAGAGGATCTCCAGCCTGGGACACCCACAGGGACAAGCAGACAGGTCCCAACCAGGGTCTCCGTTCAAGTGAGCAGAGCATGTTCTGGGTAGCAAACACTTTCATTACCTGTCTGAAGTGCTCTAGCCCCATGTTCTGTTGTTGGCGTTGGCAGGATTTTTAGAGTAGTTGCCTAAAGACAAAAAAAGAGTGGTTCTCGTAGCTCCTTTTCTTGTGAGGTGACGTGGGATATGACTGTTGTAATGTGCTCAGCCCTCTGCTACAGTAGCTCTTTGTAGTTGTCATACGGTTTACTACTTGGTTGGGAGCCACTCCTGGGTTTCGTAATAAGGCAGTGCTTGGCAATAATTTATTATCATGGTTTATATTACAGTGATTAAGCGGAGCTGTCATCTCTTGATTGTGATGATTTGAATCTTGTTTTTAGCTGCCCAGGAAACGGTTTGGAATTGACACTAATGTGTTTATTTTTACTTCCTCGTGTAAAGGTTGTAATTTAATTTGTTCACCTAGGAACAGCAGGTGCTTTGTATAGAAGTTGTATGGGTATGACTATACGTAACGATCGCTGACGCCAGTGTTACCAGTTTCCAGTGTTGACTTTTCTAGTGTGTGGGGAGGTGAGATTAATTACCTGAGACATTCTGTTTTCGTTAGTCTTTGTGAGAAATATAGCTGTAGTCAGACTTACTTACAGCAGTCTCCTATATTAACAGACACTGAGTGATAGTGTGTGAACTTCTTGAATTCATGCAAATGTTTCATCCATCAATCCTAGTTACAGATTAGTTTTCTAGCCAGAAAATGTATCAAATTGTGTGAAAGGCTACTATTGGTTGGGGTTTTTTTGCTTGTTGGTTTGGGTCTTATTTAAGTATCTCCAGCCTTTTTAAAGATAGTTGAGAGATTTGCTCTAGGTTTTTTTCTTTTCTTTTAGAAAATCAGTATAACATCACTTTCTATTTCAGACCCTTTTCATGTAAACTAATGCTAGCATTTATAAAATTCTTCTCACTTAGCTTTTCACATGTTTGGGGGAGTTTTACAGCAAATGCCTGCACTGGAAGTGTGAAATCTGTTTTCTGGGATGGTTTTTGTCTTGTAATAAGGATTATTGTTTTTTCCCTCAACTATGTTTAGGTATTTCATTCTGCTGACCTCTGTATGCGGACCGCCCTCTGTCCTGTTCAGCCCATTTAGATTTTGACTTTTATGTAGGTGAGTAATTGCTTTTGAGATGAAGTGATAATGGATTCATATAAAAGTAGTCCAGAATTTTCATTTGCTTTGACTTGGAAGTCATACATTTAGAATCAACCTCTAAAAATGCATTTACACTTCTCCTGGTTGCCTAGTGTCCCAAGCAATAGAAAACTAAGAATGTTATGTATTACAGTATTTGTTTGGAGTGGATTAGGTAAGCTTTCATTCTTGGTGTCACAAAGCTATATGCTGTGAACCTGCAATGATAAAGTATTTTGAAATGGAAAGAGCTTCTTGGTTGTATGGGTGGAGAAGGGAGTCACTAGATAAAGTCTCTGAGCTGTGGAACAGAGTGATGTAACAGATCGACAGCATGTTCTAATGTTTCCCATGAGCTCACATTCTGTCAGGTTTACCTGCTATAATACTTATTAAATGTCTGTTGTTCCACAGTAAATGTCAAAGAGGTTGGCTTCTTGGTAAATGTAGGTGATGGCAATCTGGTTTATTGCTTACAGTTGGTGATGATACATGGATGATTCTTGCAAGAACGTTGCACATATTTGAGGGCTATGTTGAGTAGGTCAGCAAAATGTTTTGGTGGTGTGGGTTTTGGTAGTACAACACATTATATTATTTCAGATATCACTATTGCAGTGTCTTACTGCTATCTAAATGGAAGGTCCATTCATCTTGCTTAGCCCAACTATCTTAGAGGTAGGTGTAGTAGGCGTAGAAACTGAGTGAGCTTGAAACTCTAGACTGGGGTCTTTTATGCAGCTTATGTATGGGAAGTTGGTTTCCTTTCTGATTCTGTCTCTCCATGTATCAGTCTTTAGATTGGAGAAGGAAGAAAGAATTGATGCTCTCCATTCTGACTGCTTACATAGATCTAAAGTACAGATGTGCTGAAAGTAGGAGAGGAGGGAGCAGCCGTTCTCATCATAGGGATAAGCAAAGGAAAGCAATATGAAATTCTTAAAATCACTTTTCTTTTATTAACGTGGTACATAAGAGACTTAAAAAATACTAAAATCTATGTATTTCTATTTGAGTGACTTCCTCACTGCTCTTCTCTGTTGCACTAAAGTGTAATGTGCTTGGTAGAGTGGGAGAAAGTCTGTGTTCTTTAACCCCCCTCAATCAGTGTGAGAAAATTATGTGCTTATGAGATGATGACACTTGCTAGAGTCACCTGAAAAGCCAAAACACCCTCATTCCCCTCAGTTGAGAACATGAGTCCTTGTTAAAAGAGCTCTTGCAAATCACAAACATTTGTAATCTCATTCCTGTGTGATCTGCACAATGGCGGGCAAGACATAGGCTTATTGTAACTTATGCTACATTTTTTCACCCAGACTTTACATTTTCTTACACAGCTGTCAATCTGGAATTTGTTGTCTTGCTTGCTAAATTCAGAAGTGTAGCCATTTCTTACTCTAACTCAAAAATCTTATTTCCCTTGTGCTCCATAGACACTTTGGGTTAAGTAGCAACTTGAGGAAGGATTGGCCCTCCTTGGTTGTCACTCAGTCGCTAGTAGCATACGTTACAAGCATCTCTCCAGAACAACTTTAATTTCTGTCTTTCTGAGGCTGGTGAGGGAATACTATGGCTGTCATAGATGGTGGGGAAGGGTGGGGGGAAATCTTACTGGAGTGGGAATTCACCCTGTGATCTTCAGATCAGGAGTTTCTTTCTGATGCAAGAGTTTGTGCAGGCTTGTTTGTTGAGTATCACCTGTGGCTGTGGAGATAGGGATTGGTATGATATTGGCACCAGATACTGAGCCACTGTCAGCTCCTAGCTAAGTAACACTGAAGCCAAATACTCCTTTGAAAACAGCTGATGTGCTAGCAGTGGCATGTTTCCTGCAGTTTAGGATCTCCTGACTCTGTGTTTTGATTCAGCTTTTGTTTTTTTTTTTTTTTTATGCTGGTGCCCATCCTCAGTAACATGAAAGGAAACTTGGCTGTAGGGGCAGATAGTGTTTTTCTCATATGTGCATGTATTTGCTTTTAGAAAGTAGAAAAAGACAAGGTTTTAAAAAGACCAGCTCTTTCAGGTGTCTCAGGCTGACTATGCAAGAGCTGCCCTTAAGGACCTTCTGATGTTCAGGTGCTGTAGAGTTATTAGGTTGGCTTTTAGCCACACAGCACTGACGTATGTGGGAGCATTGCTGTATGTACCTGACCAAGCAAGCATTGGTGACGTTGGGAACACAGTTGTGAGTGACTGCGACAGCAAAGTCCAGCTTCAAGGTTATCTTCTTACGTGAGGTAGAAGTCTTCCAGAGATTGTAGCAAGGCTTGTAGAGGCTCTTTGCTAGTTCCTTAGCCAAGGTAGAATTAGAGCTTCCTTCTGAGAGTTTTGAAAAATACATTCTTCTTCATTTGCCTCTTTAAAAAAAGTTGCTATTATATGAGCCAAAGACTGAGATAATTAAAAAAACCCCATCAGGCTATGATGCAAGGGAATTGCTTGAACTCAAAACTGTAGAAGTGAAATTAGTAGTGCATACAAAATGTGAGTTATTTTGACTGAAGAATCAAACACACAACTTTAGTGGCAGCTTTACAGTTAAGTGGTTGCCTGCTTCGCTCCATCTGAGCCATTTGGGATGGTGGCAAAGAGAGATCCTGTAGTTCTGCAGCAGCGCTACATACACATATTGGAGATTCACTACTAATTGAATGGAAGGTAGTAGTGGTTTTGTTGTTTTGGTAGGGAAAAACTGAAAACACTTGGCAAGTGTGGAACAGATCTTTCTAGTTTTACAGTGAGTTAAGTTTAGTTTTCTTCATTAAAAGATATCACAGTGCCATGTTTCAGTCCATCTACAAGGAGGAAGAAGTCATGCAGTGTTACCAGTACATATGTGACTTCATGCAGTATTCCCATAGCTCAATTATGTTACTTTTCTGTAATCCTGATTTCAGTGTAGAACATCCTATGACTAAGATGGTTTCCTAGCTTGAAGATCATCAACGTAATGGCCTATTTAGGGCAAAGCATTCATTATACTGCATCATTTTATGAGACACTATGGTGTCAGTACATACCACTGTGATCTAAGTCACAAATAGAGCTGCAGAAAGAGAACACTCAAGAAACTGAATTTTAGGTTTTTACAAACTATGATTAGGAATGAAACATATAACACCTCAGGTAGCTAAATGATAAGAGCAGTCACCAGGAAAGGGAGGAGAGCTCTAGTGTTTAGCTGAAGCAAGAAGCTGCCAGTTTCTCTTGTTTAGATAGGTCCCAAGGAAGAGTCCCAGAGTCTGATAGAATCAGAAAGAGAATTAAAACAAAAGGAAACTCCGTAATTGAAAAAAAATGTTGTTCCTCCCTTGCCCAATGGAGCTGTTCCTGTCAAAATAGGATTTCAGTCACAGTAACTTGAGGTGACATTTCTGTTAGTTTTCTACTTTCAAGCCATGGGCAGAACACTTTCAGAAACCTAACACATAGCTCAATGTTACGGTAATGGTGCTGTCTAAAAGGGTTGTTGACTGGTGGCCCACATGCGCTATGTTGTTTACATGCTTTTCCCACACTCACCATGTATAACTGGTTTGAGTTCTTTTTAAGGGTTTTTTGAAACAAACTTCCATCACATGAGAGTGAAGACTGAGACAGTGAGCAGTAAGCATTTAGCTTAGAAATATAACCAAACTGAAAGTTGCAGAATAAAGATTACATCTTTTCAACAGCCTCTGGTTTAGAGTACTGTAGTTTCTCAGCTGCTTTATTTTCCTGTTATTACTTGGACTTTAAGTCAGCAATTTACCCATCAAAACAAACTGTCTAGTTCATGAACAAACTGTCTAGCTCACAAAGGAGCTTGAGCCAATTCCCACTAGAGCCAGTGGAAAAGTTTTCATTGAGTTCAGCGGGTTTGGTGTCTGGCAGTAGTTGATACAAATAAAAGAGAATCAAAATTCCTGACAGGACATGTTAAGGGAAAGAAGAAGAATTTTAAAAAAAAGCAGAATATTTTTTTTCTCTCTGGAAAAAAATGGGCACAACTGTCAAGTTTCACTTTTCCTGCTTGCATAATGCCATGGTCTTGTAATACCTTCCTGAGGCCAGCATATAGTGACTGCTCTTTGAGGGGGGAATATGCCTGGGAATAAAGTTGTAAAGATAAGGTTTTTTTAAAAAATAGGTTTAATTAAGGCTTGGGGTAGTAATTTTTCCAATAATATTTGTAGTTTAGAGCAACATGCATTTCACTGCTGTGTGCTTCCATTGAGCTGGACAAACTTAAAAGCACTGGCTCTGCAGCACTAGAGTCAGGGCGGACCGAAAATCACATTTTGTTAACCTAATGGCCTTTTATGTGAAAGCCGGTGGGTTTTACTTGCTGCATGAAGCTCTAACCAAACAAGTTTCTTTCTGTTTCCTTTTTGGGTTGTTCAAGTGAAGGTTGCACATTTCTCAGAATTCATTTAAGATTTTGTCTATTTAGATTTGTATAATGTATCTAATCAGTAAAGCATCCCCTGACCTGGGATTTCCCATTGCTAAACAGAACTGACCTATAGCTGTAACAGGACTTTCAATGACTATCTTTAGGTTAGTTTGAATTCATTACTTCTGTTGCAATTAAGATAGATAACATTTCAAACTGGAGCAGCAAGTCAAGACAATAAGTAAAATCTAAGTTTTCAGTCTGAACCTGCTAAAATATTTATTAATATTTAAAATGTTAATTCTCATATATACTTGTATATGCATTAAGAATCCAGGAAAACATAGCCTCATAACTTGCTTCTGTTCACAAATGTTTTAGGGGCGTGTAAGAAACATGGGGAGAGACTTTTTACCAGCACCTGTTGTGATAAGATGAGGGGTGATGGTTTTGACGTAAAAGAGGGGAGATTCAGGCTGGACTTCAGGAATAATATTTTTACAGTGAGGGTGGTGAAACACTGCACAGGTTGCCCAGAGAGGTGGTGGATGCGCCATCTCTGGAGACATTCAAGGCCAGGCTGGATGTGGTTCTGGGCAACCTGATCGAGTTCAAGATGTTCCTGCTTATTGCAAGGGGTTTGGATTAGATGACCTTTGGAAGGTCCCTTCCAGCCCAAACTGTTCTGTGATTCTATTCCATGATTCTAATGTCCAATCTGCTCCAGAAGGGCCAGAGACACTACTCAGTGCTTTACCTTTCAGCAGAGTATTCATAAGGCCTCCATTTCCATGTGTGGTGGTTAATTCAGATAAAATGCTTGTATCTTGTTGTAGCATCTTCTTATTCTGGTTTCTCTTCAACCATATTCCTAAAGAAAAGAGGTGGGTGTAGGTTTTGTCTCTTCTTTTATAGTTTCAGTTCCCCGATTTGCAGTGCTGGTTTGTGAAATACTTTCCAAGGCTTTAAACTTTAAAAATGTATCTTAGTTAATTTTACAACTTCTTACTAAGTGGTGAAGTACAGAAACACATTTAATTAGTTTTGCTATTGAAAGGAATGCATGATTTAGGGCAGTATGTCTTAATTATAGTCTAACAAAGTCTTGTGAAGAGGCAGAGCTAGTGGCAAAAAGAGTCTGCAATTAAGACACAGTATGTTGCCTGAAACCAAGATAATTGTCCAGGCAAGATCATTGGAATAGATTCAAAGACTGCAATTGCAAATGCCCTCTCTAGGTGTTTGGCATATACAGCAGCAAGGGGAGCTTCTCAGGAGCGTATTTATTATATGGTACAGGCCACTGTGCAGTTGGCCTCAGAGTTGAATGTTTTGTTCTGCAAACTTGCATGGCCTCATCTGGTTTGTGATTTATTTATTTTTTTTCATCTTCCCTTTCTTACAGGCTCTTAGTCCAGTGTAAAGCTGATGGGTGGGAGCAAAGGTAAAGAATGATGTAATGCAGCAGCCACCAGAAAGCATCTTTTGTTCGAACTGTGAAATGGCTACTCCATAGTCATCTCCTGATGAATCAGATGTGAGGGGCTGCTTTGTGGAATGCACCCTTTGTAACGGCACATCAACTGGAAGCAGGAGGAGACATTCAGTTGAAGAGCTCTTTCTGAAAATGGGTTTAACTTTTCTTTTGCCAGTCGCTACCAGCATGACCTCATACACTTCTAGTACAATGGTGTGGCTAAGCCTTTGAGTACACAGCCATTACATCATCGCAGCAAATTAGAGAGGGAGGTGGTGAAAGAGGCCTTATTGTTGTCATGGCCGATGAGATGATCAGGACTCAACTCATTGTCCCTGAGAAGTTGGTGGCTTTGCTGGAGAGTGGTACAGAAAAATTGCTGCTGATTGATAGCCGCCCTTTTGTGGAATACAATACATCCCACATCTTGGATGCCATCAACATCAACTGTTCCAAGCTTATGAAGCGGAGGCTGCAGCAGGACAAAGTTTTGATTACAGAGCTCATTCAGCATTCAGCAAAACACAAGGTAGGGGTCATTTTTCTCTCAGTCCTTGTATGTGTTTAAAGGAGTGCCTGGAAGGCAACTTGTAGTAGTTTTTCTTTAGGTATTTCATTTTAAAAAACCAAAACTAAGGGGCTGAGGTTTGCTGAGCTCTTACCTGATCTAAGAGACTCTTGGTTACTACTAAGTTTATCTTTGGGATTCTTTGTAGCCCACTTGTCCCTGAGTGACAGAGTAATGGGGAGGGATTTAGAATTCACTCGAAAAGAATGCTCTCTGCATTCTTGTATGTCTTTCAAAGCCCAGTCTCTAAAATGTATGTCATTATGGCAGGAAACATTCTCCTTCTAAACTTCGAAGGATTCTTTAGGGTCTCTGCTGATGGGGGTTGCTTAGCAAGTGGTCATACAGTTTTCAAAGAAACTGTAGCTCTGTCAATCCTGGCTTTTACTTTCTGTTAAAAATGCTTTTTGTGTGAGTAGTTTGATGGGTTTTGATTGTTGGGTTGGTTTGGTTTGCTCAGGGTTTTTAGTTTTGTTTTGTTTCTTTTTCCTTTAAATAGTGTTATCAGTGAAAAGAAAACAGCTGAGCTGTTTAAACTTAATGTGTATCTATGTGTGAGGTTTGGTTGAGTTTTTTTTAAATCCACTGGTACTTGTTTCACATGTTTTGGGTGCAAAAAAATCTATTAAATTCTTGCTTTGACATGTTAAAAACTAAAGATGACGATATTATCTAAAGCATATTTTATATATAAAGCTCTAGAGATGGCTAAAACATGTGGCTTTAGGCAGTTTAAAGTCTTTATACAAAAAAAACGCAAAGCAGAAACTCAGGTAGGGACTTCTTTTGAAAAGCTATTTTTAGACTAACCAGCCAACCTAGCTGAAAGTGAAGTGTTTTACAAGTGACATAGAACTGTCTAATGGCAGAAGTTTACAGAGTGTGCTTCAACTTGGAGCAGATAATCAATTTGCAAAGTCTCAAAGAGGTTAAGTCTGATCAGACTCGTTAAAGTCGATCAGACTTTTATTTTAAACTGGTTTGTATACAGCTGTGTAAGAAATGTATATATGAGCTGTTGCATAGCAAATATGTGGGAATCCTGATGTGGATGGCAATGTAGTGCTTTTAATCATCTTCCTCCTTAACATTATTCTGAACTACTTGTGTTTCAGATTGAAATTGATTGCAAGCAGGAAGTGGTGGTGTATGACCAAAGCTCTAAAGATGTGACCTCTCTCTCATCTGACTGCTTTCTTACTGTGCTCCTGGGCAAACTGGAGAAGAATTTCAGCTCCGTGTATCTGCTTTCAGGTATGATGTACCAAGAAGAATCTCTTGAATAAGTGAAGAAAGAAAATGCTATCATTAAGTAGACATGTGCACTGTTCTGCAACAGTGCTGGTACAAATTTCAGCTGCAGCATAGCTTTTCCTGTAGTTCTTTAAGCATGTAGTGACACTCATGTACAAACACGTAGAAATTGTATCTTACAGGGGGCACATTACACCATTAGTACTTGTAAATGGAAACTGCTCCGTGCAGGGTTTTTTAGATGCATTTTTCTCTATATTAGGGGCAAAAATACCAAAAGAAATGTTTTTCCCTGGTCTCCCTGAGTTATCGAGATTATTTTGTGTGACTTCTTAACCTTCAGTTCCTTAAGTAGTAGCACTCTATTTAGTTAGGTCTTCTCCCTCCCCATCTATTTATTTATTTATTTAAATTCCAGGTCTAATCATTCATAGGCATTAAAGTCCTCATAATACAGAATTTGTTGGTGTGAAAGTGTGCTTGTGGTGTCATTTCTGTCATGGAGCAGTAGACCCACTGTTCACAAGAAGGAGTAAGGAGGGACATGAAGTAGATCCAGGGCTGAAAGAAGAGGGAATGGCGGATATGGGTAGGAAATCCATTGCAGTGAGTCAGTTGTTGAAATGTATACATAGTCTCTGAGAAATACTAAAACTACAGTCAGAGGCTGAATAATGGTGAGGGAATGGAAAAGAGAACTCCAGAGAGATGCTTCCTCTTAGCAAGAAGGGTTCACTGAAGTTTGTATTGACTTCAGATGAAAGTGATAGGGAGGCGTTTGTGTTACTGAAAAACTTTTCTCAAACTATTTGGAAAGTGAGTACAGAGAAAATGAGTAATTTTTGCACTTCAGCAGCGTCTTTTGGTGCTCATATGACCTGTACTTAAACAAAGTAGGGTTTTGCTTTGGCTGTGTTTAGTACTTCCATTTTCTTCGCTGTCTTGGTAAAGATTATACCTGTGGGTTGTGGACTATGATATTAGAATAAGTAACAATTCTTCCATACAAGCTTCCAAGTAAATGGGTGGTGTCTAAGCACAGTTAATGTTTAATATGAGAGCAATGAAATATGTAGTTAATATTCCTGTAAATTTGAAACTTATTTTAAAAATAATCTAATATAGAAGCTGTTAATTTTTCTTAAGAAATTCTTTTATTGTTCAAAAACCCAACTCTGCTTGTCTGTCCTGAGATTTCTTTAATAACCAGAAGTGTATTAGAGGTCCATGCAGCAATACAGACAATTCACAACTTAATTTCCACAATAGAACAAGATACAGCTCTCTAATAACTGAGTTAGACCTTATGGCAGGGAGGAGTTGGGGGGAATCCTTAATAAGGGCAAGCAGAGGAGAGTATCACAAAACTTCCCTTCCTTCTACTGTCCTACTATAGATAAGATATATGAGACATGGCTTTCATTATCTTTTTCCTCTGCTGGACCCCGTGAAAGAGGTGGTCAGAGTGTCTCCATCCTCAGACTTTCCCTTGGCTCCTGTAGGAATGGACAGTACCAGGAGGGGAGCATTCCCCAGTTTCCAAGTGCATAGTCTGGGCACACACCGGTTGCGTGTATCATAATGATGCTATGAAAAATAGTTTGATTTTTATTTCTAGGACACAGTGGTTGTCTGTTCAAGCTGAAAATGTAACTTAAACCATTAGCTAGCTGAGGTGAACTTAGCCATGTGCAGCTGGTAAGGATTAGTTTGGGTGTCAGAGGGAGGGAAAGGGGATCTAATGCATTAAAACAGTCTTTATAGAGAGGAGGATTTTTATTTTAGCATATCAGTGCATTTTTCCTAGAAAATACTAAAATTGACAGTTTAATCTTATTTTGGGTTAAATAGTGATGAGGATATTTATGAATGCAGAAACAACTGATAGCTTTAAAACCAATGGTTAGAGGAGTATAGGAACAAAAGGGGAATATAGGGTGGAGGGTTTACCCCTGATTTATTACAGATAAGTGCTTACTTCAGGAAATATACCCAACTAAGATGAATTGGCAGTAATGAATGTCAATTCTATTACTTAAGCTCTCTACCATTTCCTTGTTTTATAATAACTTTGTTCTGATTTTAATCCTTACATAAGAAAAAGCATTTCACAGTCTTGTTTTCCTGCATCTATTAAAAAAACTAGCCTCTTACTAAACACACACACAAGAAACCTTTTGGGATGTGGAGTGAAAGAGAAGATGCTAGACTGAGTGTTATAGAAAGTGTCTTGGTGATTATTGATATGTGGCTCTTGAAAACTAGATAAAATGTGTTCTTAGCAAGCTGGTGACGAACTCTCATAAATGTTTATGGCTGATAATGAGAGTAGGGGTCAGTGCACCCTGTAAAAAGAGCAGCCTTTGGACTTCAGTTTTCTCCATGCCACTCGATCTGGTTTATTTAAAACAGTGAACTTAAGTAAACATTTGGGGTAGGAATTTTTTTTTTGTTGGGATAGAATAAGGAGCAACTAACAAATATCTGAAATTCCTGCATCTGTTCTTCCTGCCTTCCCCCATTACTGAGCACTCGATGAGGTGGGGTTTTATTTAGGTTGTACCTAAAGGTATGCTCTACCCTGGAGGTTGTTTTTTGGTAACTGATGTGAAGACCTCAAGGGAACCCTTACCAATTAGTTTAAGTTCTTGATCTAACCTCATAGATATATTTATTATCTGTTGGGGAGTGTTTTCAGGAATTTGGTTTAGTTCTTAAGAGTGCACAAAACACTGCAATGTGGGTACTGAAGTCTTAACCCCACTCCCATCACTACATCTACTCTGGTGAGTTAAATAAGATTTAAACACAGAGATGTTCTCTTTGAGAACTTTATTTACTTTCATGGACTCCTTTTCCTAGTTACAGTGTTTTTATGATGTTTCTGCTTGCTCTGTAGAAACAATTAAGAGACACTACTGATTCTTGCTTTAATTACATTTAAAACTGTAAACATCAAGGGGTTTGTTTCAATTTTATTCCACTATGCCAATGAGAATCATTCATGTCGTACTTTCCTACAGACTCTTCCCTACTTTTCTTAATCTGGCTTACTCCTACTTGTGGAAGTACAGATGTCTTTGTGATGGATAGCTGTCAAATTTTGCCTGTGCAGGAAATGAAGCCCAGCTTTTTTTTTTTTGTGTTGGGTTTTTATTTTAATTTATTTTGTTTTTAATGGAAGACTCAACAGTCTTGTTGAGGAAGGATTGCTGAAGGAACAGAAGGATTTCTGAAAGGAAAAAAACCCAACCAGCCAACCAACCCAATACCCCCTAAACCAGAGAAATGCCTACCTTTCTGTATTTCCTACCTGATGTTAAAACTTGCAGTAGCCTCAGACAGACCAGACTGCACTGGTTCTGAACTGAAGCCAGAAGTGAGAATTCTTGTATATGGGTGGTGGATGTAGAGCAATGTTAAATGTCCAAGAAGGACTAGCTGAACTTCAGAGTACTGTAATGCAGAGTCACAGAAACAGTTTCACTGAACTCTAGGAATTTCTTAGTGCTGTATGGTGATAGCATATTTTGCGAGCAACCAGCCAAGGACATATTTTTTTTTTATCAGTCGCAAACAGAATGAGTTCAGAGAGGTTGGGCAAAGGTCCTGGAAACAAAATAGTGAGCGATTAGCCAGGGACTGTTGCAAAAGGTATGTTTTTTGCTGTAACTTCCCAAATTATTGTTTTACCCCTGACCTGTCCCTCGCCTGGCAAGTGTGTGTACAGAATGGAAGGCTTGCATGGAGGGTGCAAGAAGGAAACAAGTCAGGAACTCTTCTACAGTCTTGTTTATGCTGGCTTTTTTCTTAAAAATACTTGAAATCGGAAATCCATTTGAAGGAATCCTAGTGTAGAAATGCAGTATCTGTAGGGTACATTTATCATTGTGTTGTATCTACTTGCCTAAAGCAAAGCTGGACAGAAAAAAAACCTCAGTGCTCTCTCTCCCTGCTTTGTCACCAAAGAAAACGTGCCTTGTGGCAGAGGAGCAGGAAATCTTAACAATATTCCCATATCGGTAGAGCTGGTAATTTTTGTCTCCTGGAGTGACCAGCGCTGCAAGACTTGAGCTTTCTTCCCTGCTTCTGCAGCCCCATATGCCAAGCAGGAGGATTCCCAGTGTGGACTGAAAGACGGCATGATGTAGCTGTGGTTTGTGCCATCTGATAAAACTCCTGTCTGATATCCTGGCACCTTTTAACACTGTTTTAAGTCCTGAAGTGTAAAGTGTTGCAGCTTCGTAATTTCTGGTTGTGTCTGACTGAAGTTCTGAGTGTTCCCAATATGTAAGCCTTTGCAGAGTCCCACAAGGAGAAGAGCACGCCTTCAAATGGTGGTCACAGATTAAAATTGGCAAGTTATCTGCAAATTGAAATAATTAGAGCGAGAATGAGCTCTTAAATGCCCTGCTAGTGTTCAGAGAAGGAAGGATGGTTGCACAATGATGCCAGATTTCCTGATACTCTGGCTGATGCTATTAGAAGCAAATCTGTTGAAAGAGGTAAAAACTTTGCAGAAGGGAGTGCAGTATTCCCCAAGTGGTCCTGTAACCCATGGAATTCAGCCAGTGTTGGTGAGGAGGAGACAAGTGAGAGAGGAGCTTAGCTGTGAATCACCCTCTTCGAAAGTCTCCCTTTCCATCAATTTTTAATGAGAGTGAGGAGAAACTAGTACCTTTGGCTACAGCCAGTCCTCTGCAAATATCCTCCCACCCTTTGTACTTAAAATGCAGTTTTGAGTGTTCGTTCAGTGCCATGATTGTTTTAAGCACTTGAAGAATGGGAGTAGGATTTATTACTTTCATATGTGTATCCACTTGCTGTCTTTTGACAGAGAGAGCAAAGTTTGACTAGTGTGGAGCTCTCATAACATTTCTGAAACCCAAGAATAACTTGTTAAGTTTGCTTTTGTTTTGGATACCTCTGGATGCTTGTGAAACTTAATTAACTGAAATTATGGTGAAGGGTTTGTTGGGTTCTTGTACTTTAAAGGCAGAAAGGGCAAGCGTGAGTGTCCGATATGCTCTCCTTATTCAACATTAGTCTGACTTCTCTGTATTCCACTTGGGTGGGAGGGGGGGCATGACCCCATTCTTGCCCCCTCAAACCTTGTTTGCTTAACCTGCCTATTAACCTTCTCTTACCAAAGGCAGAAACCCTCCAGGGCAAAGAACTTCCCTTGCTACTGTGCTTGTAAAACACCTGGCATAAGGGGGCTACTTTCTGAATGCTGCTGTAATAAAAACAGCCCTCGCTTTTGCAAGCCCTGAAACCTAGAATCCTGTGGAAGGGCTCCCTGTGGCTGGTGAGAGGGGATGGGAAGGGGAGGGCGGGCACGGGGATGGCAGTGCTCCTAACGGGGCTCTCCAGCCTGAGCTTATGTAATGGAAAATGGCAAGCATCCCTGCGGATCTGAGCTGGAATGCGTGAATTGTAATGGCCAGTGGAGGTCTGCAGCTTGTTTAAACAGAGTGGAAACATTGTAGGTTCATAAAACTTGTGAGTCAGAAAGTTTACCACTTTCCTTCCTTACGGCAAGGGAAAAATCTATACTGCAGTTTTTAGATAAACAGTTTAACGTTCGATGGGAATGTGACTGTGAAAGTGCTGTTAAGTCACCACAACAAGAGCCGCTGATCTGATTTGAGGCAAAGTAGTGGTTAAAGTTAGGGGGTTGTGTATTCTGTCTTCCCTGTAGTGCTGTTTGATTTATTTTTCTTTAGCATAGCTTACAGTAACGTTACACTGTGTGCCTGGCACTAATCAGTATTAACAGTGACAAATTCTAAACTGCTATTAGGAGAAGAGTTAAAAAAGAAGTGCTAAATGTGAATGTAGTCCACTGCATACCATTGATGAATACAGAAGGTTGGCAAGGCTTACTTTAAATTATAGGGTCTAAATACTGTGTTGTAAAGGTAGCTGCAAATTTTCATGCTGTTTTATTCTTCTTGTCCTTTAAAAAGGGATAACATTATAATATCTATTAGTATATGGTTAAATAAAATTATGAGTAATTAGTGTGCGTAGTGAAGCAAATTCTGGATTTAACAAAGGTGCTGAAATAGTCTGTCAAATCCACAAGCTTCAAAGTCTTCTTCTTGCAATGCTTTCCTAGTACATGCATGTAGTCTTTGCCCTTTGACTCATCACTTGGGTCTTAGATCTTTTCCACTCCCTGCTTTAAAATAGTTGTGTTTGATGCTGAGTTAACAGTGATGAACTGGCAGACAATTGGGTCTTGTGGGAAAAGGAAGGAAGTTGCTTAAAGCCTGTTTTCAAGAACTTATTGAAGAAAACCAGTTTCTCCCTTTGGCTTTTTCTGAACAGTCAGAATCCAAAGCGGGGAGGAAAAGGAGCCATATCTGCTTTGAATGGCGCTTAAGACAAATGGCAAAGTTTGCTCTGTTACCAGTGTGCATTGTACTTGGGCTTCTCAAGCAAACTTCATGACCTGTGAAAAACAGACACATTCACTGTCTTCCATCAGGAGCACAAGGCAGGATCTTTCTGTGCATCCGTATGAAGCACACAGGAGCTGCCCAGCCAGCTGGATCTGCAGATCCAGCTTCACAGGCTTTTCTTAGCCTTAAGTTTTAGGGAAGCCATGCTTGTAGGAGTTATCATGTTGTCTGTCTCTCTGCTGTCAGCCACAAATGATGTTTAAGCTTGTTGGTCAACTTTGATGAGGTTTGACAAAAGGAGCAATTAAATGAAAAAAAAAAATGGAGGTTCCTGCAAGCCCTGTGGAAATGAGTGTGGGTGCAGCGCAGAGCCTCAAATCAGTGTTTCTCCCTGAAAAGCAGTTTTGGGTTGAGCTGAGCTGGTTGTGGATTTGCTGGTGGGGCCAAGCAACAATGCTGTGTGCCCCCAGCAGTGCAGGAAGGGCAATTGGGAGCTCAGGCTGCAATAGCTCCCAAGGTGTGAGATGAGACCCAGTTTGGTCTGCAGCCCCTCAAATTACTTGGGTAAAAAGCACGTTTGCTTAGGGCTGAAGTGGAAAGCTGCTCTTCTGGTCTTTAGAATCAGTCTTCATTAGTTGGAGAAGGTGGCAATTACCTTCATCTCAGTTACCAACCCCTTCTCTAGCTGAATCTCTTCTTCCTCTGCCTCAGCTTTGCTGACAGGATCTGATGGTGGAAGGGAATTGCTGGGGTTCTCCTTCAAGCTTTAGCTGACAGGCTCATAGGGAACGCATGAAGTAATGTGAACACCTATTTTTTTCCATCCAGGTAATGTTTTGTGACTGCCTTTAAAAAACAAAGTAGTAAGAAATCCTCCCAGAACAAATGCAGTGTAAGTTTGTTGGCTGTTCTTTGCAATTAGAATGTGTATAGGCATGGAGCTCTCTGCAAACACTATATAGGCATGGAGCTCTTGTGTTTGCAGAAGCTGTCTCCATACTTGGACAGTTATATAGAAAAAGCAAGCTACACTTAACAGGAAGATCTCCTGTTTTCACATTTCCCTTTCACTGCAGAACTGTGGGCAGGTCAGCACTTCAGTTTCATACGCAACCTTACTCCACCTTCCCTCTGTAGTCAGGTCTCTGCTCCTTTCTGTGCTTTGTCAGTATAAACTTGCCTGATTAGCAGGAGCAGCTATCTCTAGATTAAGGATGAAACTTCTGGTGCAGATCTCCACAAACACTTGAGGATGGATGGAAAGGAATTACAGAATTGTCTGTTTCAACAGTCATTTACAAAGCAACATTAGATATTAGGATTGCTTTGTGATGATTTTTCTGTATGTTAGAATACAAGCAAGTTGAGGCATAGGATGAATAAGTGAGGGCACATCTGTGCTGCATTTGGGATGCATGCAAAGGAAAGGCTTACGTGTGGATGTTGCTGAAGCAGGCCTGTTTGGCTAATGTAACCATTGGTACATGGTACAGCCAACAGCCTGGTTACTGTACTATGGCATGTAAGCATTGGTGAGCTGCTCAAGGTGAGCTTTAAAAGCTCTAGAAGGAGAAAATGGAATCTTCCTCTCTTCCCAGCCCCCTGCAGAAAAGAAACGTGCTTGGGTGACGTGGAGGGCAGCAGAGCAAAGAGGGTACTGGGCTGGCGAGTGGGAAAGTATGCACAGTAAATACAGGTATCTATCTGCTCAGTAGCAGATGCAATTTCACTGGACCAGCCATGATATCCTAAAGCCAAAGCTGAGTAACCTGTGTTTGTGTGAGGAAGAGATTCCTGTTGATGTGAATGAGGAGCAATGCTTGCATTTTGAAAACTGAATTTTTAGTAGATGGGTTTTTCTGCTTAATTTTTTTGCTCTTCCCCATGCCAAATCAGTGTCACAAGTACTTGGCCTACTATAAGCAAGGAAAAATGCTTTTAGTTTTAAATTCAGAATTAGTATGTGTTCTGTGAATTTGTCTTATCTAATTTTGGTTACAGCCCTGAGCTGTTTGACCCATTTGAAGAAAATATAAAGACAGGGAAGAGGAAGAAGTAACGGCCTCAAGCTGCACCAGGGGAGGTTTAGATTGGATATTAGGAAACATTTCTTCACCGAGAGGGTGCTCAGGCATTGGAACAGGCTGTCCAGGGAAGTGGTGGAGTCACCGTCCCTGGAAGTGTTCACAAACCGTGTAGATGAGGCCCTCAGTGACATGTTTTAGTGGTGGACTTGGCAGTGCTGGGGTAATGGTTGGACTTGATGATCTTAAAGCTCTTTTCAAATACAGCTGATTGTATGATTCCAAGAGAAGCCAACTTAACGCGGAATGAATTTCCACCATTTCCCCCTCCCCCAGTTTTCTGTCCTATGGTGTCATTTAACTGGAACGTTTTTATTGAGTATTGGGAAAGCCAGTAAAACGTTGTCTGCACTTTACAACTCTGTGTTCAAAATTAAGTGTTCAAATCAAGACTGGTGGGCTTAACTGGCCTCTTACTTGCAAAACTCCATAGTGGTTTACAGGACTCCTGTCCCTGCAATGGTAGTATAGCAGCTGGCAGCACTGGGAATGCTCCTGGTCTGTTTCCATAAAACATAACAGGTAAATGCTTGTGGTTCTTAATAGTTATTCCTCTGTATTAATTTAGGATTTGTCACTGATGGCAGTTAAAATAAGTAGTCATAAGGATCTGGATGGGTTCCATTCCCTCAATGAAAGGTAGCTCTTCCCAAATCAGTAAAATTCCTCTGGCTATCACTTGTTGCCATCTGACCCCATCTTCCCTCTTTCTTTCCTCTTCCTGCTGCTGGCAAAGTTAGTTGGGAGTTTTGTTTAAAAGAGGATTTGTGCAGTGAATCCATAAGAAGGTATAACTTTTACTGTGGAACATTGCTGAAGTGTTTTCATCCCTTCTGGGTTTGGCCCTATTTTGTTTCCTGAGTTGGCTGAGGCTGGAGCTGAAACTTTTAATGATCATACCTTTACAATTACAATCCTAGTTAGGAACCACTAGTGTCTTGATCAAAGGGAAGTCTGTAGTCACCACTTTGCAGAACCATAGCAACAGGGTAATGGAAGAGTTTACTGGTTCTTGCCAACTTTCTGCTAATCTATGTGGAGGCTTGTAAGGGAGAAATGCAGGCTTTGCTGTAAAGACTCAGGAGGTGTTGGGTTGTCTGCCACACGCACAAGGGCTCAGGCTGCAAAACCACCGACAGCTTTTGGCACCTTAACATGGTTTTGTAGAAACTCCTGTGTGAGTTGCAGCAGCAAGGATTGAACAGAACAAGTCAGCGCTGGAACAGGGTATGGTGCTGCTGTTCATTAAATGTGCTGCAGCCACTCAAACTTCAAATAAAACTGAAGTAATTTCACTAGTCTGTTCAGTTCAACAAGTTACATAAGCAAGAGCTGAGTTCTGTCCCAAGGTAACAAACTTTGATGGAGCATCTAAAATTAGAGCAGAATTTAATGAATTGATTTTTGTCTCAGAAACATAAGGGACAATGAGCTGAACATCACACTTTACCAATGCTATTTTGATATCTCTTGCTTTCATGTTGAAAAAATAATAAAGTCTGAAATAATTTCTGTCCCATATTGCTTTAATTTTGTCCCATAATGATGGACGTTATCATCCACAAAGACATTTTTCTTCAAACCTGGGTAGGGACTATTACTCTTAGAATCACAGAATAGTTAGGGTTGGAAAGGACCTTAAGATCATCCAGTTCCAACCCCCTGCCATGGGCAGGGACACC